>ML793269.1:358388-374143 GCA_009831015.1 Picea engelmannii | reverse complement strand
ATCTGGACACATACGCCATGAGATATCTTTCTTGAATACCATTACCACTGGTGCAGAGTAAGAACTTTGGCTAGGTCTAATAATGCCAGCCTCTAACATTTCTTCAACCATGCGCTCAATTTCACTCTTCTGAGCGTAAGGGTCTCTGTATGGCCTGATGTTAGGAGGAGCACTCCCAGGAATTAGGTGAATTTCATGATCATGATTTCGAGTGGGTGGGAGACCTTTGGGAATATCTTCAAATAGTTTGGAATGCTTATCAATGGTCCTTTGGAGATCTTGAGGAATACATGGCTTAGATGTTTGAACATCTAGTGAGCATAGTTGTGCAATAATGCCTTGATGCCCATTTTTCAATAATTTTGTCATGCCGTTAGAGCTTATCACCTTACCGGGCTTCCCTGTGATACCTCTTAACTCAATTTCTTTTCCTTTCAATGAAAATTTCATGTAAAGTTCTTGAAAATTAAAAGCCACTGTTCCTAATGATTGTAACCATTGGATTCCTAGTACCACATCTGCAACACCCATGGGTATAAAAATCATTGGACTATTCATTACGTATTCCCCCATAGTAAGATTGATCTTATTGCATTTTCCTGAGCAATTGATAGTTCCTCCATCTGCGAACATTACTTGAAACTCTGGCACTGGATATACAAAGCAATTGAGATCTTTGGCTAATTTACAGTGAATGAAATTATGAGTACTGCTAGAATCAATTAGGACTATTACCTTTTTCTTTTTGATGTATCCTTTGATCTTGAGGGTTTGAGGAGTGCTGATTCCAGCGAATGCATTACACGATATCGTGGGAGTCAACTCTTCAGATGAAATTGATTCTACGTTTTCATCTTGAGATGGTTCTTTTTCTTGTTCTTCTTCCTCTTCACAATCTATGTAGTGTTTCAGGATAAATCCGTGAGTGCGGACACAAACTGATCTCCCTAGATCCACCTGGATCTAGAACAAAGCAGGACAGAATAATACACTTTCCCTAGATCTAACCTATTGAATGAACTAAGAGATAAGGATTATGGACATACCTTATGAATGCTTTCCTTAGGTCTCTGTTGTTCCAAGCTTCGCTCCAACGCTCTTGCACCGTTCAGATCACAACAGTACAAACCAATCGAAGTAAAGGTAGATTAATATATTCAATAGCTAATCTATACATATGATCAAGGAGTTATGTAATAAAGTGACATCATCTTTATGGGAAAGGGACATATTACTGTATTGAATTAACTGAAAGTGAAACTTACAACTTGAGCCTTGATGTCATAGGTCCTCTTTCAATGGCTCATAGCTCTGACACACACACTTGCTCATGCATGAAGAAAATCAACTACTTTTGATGACCTTGTTGTTGTCTCTAGCTACTGTAGCATCAGTCCCTCATACAGTCTTGCACCTATTCTCCAATCAATCTCTTGCTAGTCTACTTCTTGCATTTTAACCTTTTCCATGAGCAATCTCCTCAATATATAGGAGAAGATAGATTAGTTATTTGGATAGGAAATGATCCCAAGATATCAGGAAAACTAGTACTTAGATAACCATTTGCTAGCCAACTCATTCTTCTTGAAGATTCCCTTCTAGAAGGCTCGAGAACTTCATCTTTTTCTTCTTTAAGAAGATGTTCACACCCTGGCAATTAGGTACAGTGCGAACCTCTCACACTCCAGCTTAAAGCAGCCTGCGAGAATCAGGCATTCTCGCAGGCAAGTATATAGGTAACCTGCAAACCTCCTTTAAAAACATGATTTTTGGAAGCAGACAAATGTAACTTTTCTCAGGAAAGTATCCTTAATGAAGAGCTTGATTTTCCATCATCATAACATCATCATGGCATCATCACAATGACCAAAATTGTGGATAACAGAATGCCCCCCAAAGTCTGAGAGTGGAACCAGTGATAGTCGATGGACTTTGTAAGCTGCATGTGTGTGTCGAGAATCAAAAGCACATCTAATCAGAGACCTGCAAACATCCAAGCATTGACAGAATATCATGTATACCAATTCCTGAGGTAGGCATTCCCATACTCAGATCATAGAGTGATGACATCATAAACAAAGGTCATGGCCACCAATCATACATCGTGGATCCATGCCGTCACCATATAGCACAGCCACTTGAATACACTGTGGATCTGTGCGACAAATTTTCAATCAAGATGATATAGCCATGAAACATACACAGTGGATCTATGTGTCCCAAAATATACATATACTCCATCACAACCTGGATTACTAGGATAATATCCAGGGTCTTCAATCTCATCGTCCAAAGTACGAATCTAACCATGTGATTACATGTGTCGAAGTCAAACATGGTAGAAACCACTTGATTACCGGTCATTGATGTAACCGTTAACAAGTGTGAGGGAAATCACTAATGATGTCAATGACTCCCAAGGTACTATAGTACAATCCATCAACTGTGAATAAATGAGTTGAGGTCGAACAACCAATGGAATCTTTCGATCAAGGGCCAATGATGTAAACCCATTGTCGAAAATGAGGAAACTTGCCATTGAGGCATGCAAGCTCCAAGGTACTGAATAATTTCTAAGCCTTGATTCCGGATAATGTGCTGAAGTCGATGGAACAAGACTCGTCACAGGAGGGCCTTGATGTATCCCCCATCAATGAAACGAAATGAGTAACAGAGTTTGAAAGTGAAACAGAGCATGTGACAATTGGACTTTGGACACAGGGAAGGCCGACACGGAATGAAAGGATAACTGCAGATGGCCGACTCAATAGAGGTTTCAGATGGACTGCTCTTGAACATATGAACGACATGACCAATGATTTGGCAACATTGACTCAAAGACGAGACATGGAAAGACCTTGTTATTACATCGACTGAGAGACAAATGGATTTCCCAAACCGACTTCAAATGATGAATAGGGGGTGTCATGTTCAAGAGCGACACTTACTGCCAATCAATTCAACGATGAAACATATCCCTTTCCCAAATTTTCCCCCACCATTTCTAGCAAGTACCTCTTTATTTTTACGCAAGCTTGAAGAGGATCACATATGCTTGTTGATATAAGCTCATCCTTCGGACGAGTTCCTCGGAGTATTTTTAACGAACCCTAGGAAGGAGTGGTTTGGTCCCATTACGGGCCTGTCAATGTTTGTTTAACGAGTCCGGAGATAGTAAACTCAAAAGTTTTTCAAGATTATAGAGTTTGGAAAAACACTTAAAAGAGAACTCTCTCAGTTCCTTTTTCGTACAATAGTCCAACGAGACCAAAAAAGGGTTAAACTATCGCTCGAAGGATGCATACTTCAATTACTTTAACGAGCATGAAAATAACAAGATTGCTCGGCAATCTTTTCATGTTTAGAGAGTCTGAAAAGAGCTTAAAGATAACTCCAGGGGGGTTCCTTTTTCGTGTAACCGTAGTGAGCCCAAAAAAGTGATAAAACGACGCTCGGTCACATTCTTATATTTTTCACAAGCGCAAGAATGGACAAAAGGCGCTCGAGGCTTTATGTGAAAACCATGACAAACAATTAAAATCACACCGCACCAGGTAAAAATTCTGTTCATAATCATCCATGTTTTGCACCTGCCAATCATTTCACTCATTTACACATTAGTGATTAGGGTTAAATAATGAATAAACATAAAAAACCCACATTTGATATAATAAAAAGTAATTAAAATGAGTGAATAACTAAAAATTACCATTTCATTTCACACTTTTACCATTTGAGTTCAAAAACCCTCATTTTACCCTCTACCTTCGGCGTCGATTTTCGGGATCTACGGGTGATCATTCGGCGAGCCGTCAGCAACACTTTGGTAAGTTCTCAATCCTTTATCTTTTCATGGTTCAAAATTATATTTTCATTGGTTAAAAGTCAATTTGTAAGTCAATTTTTGAACCCTATGCATGTGGGAGCATTCTTGCAGGTGGCCCATATGGGACCTGCGAGAATGACCCATTCTCGCAGGTGGGCCTTAAGGCGCCTGCAAGAAGTTTTTACTGCGTGTAATAGGACACCTGCGAACAACGCATAATCCAAAAAAAATTGTAGCATTTAGCCAATTGCAATAATTTTATCTCATGAATAAAATCCCTCACCATGTTTGTGTGTTTTTTATGCAGGTTGCAAGCCACAATCATGGTGTTAGAGTGGTGGGAACGAGAACATGAGGAGGAAAATGCCAATGCCGAAACCATCCTCCTACCATAGCTGCACTAAGAGACTGCAGTCCCTTAAAGTATTTCTGTATCCCGGGCATGAGAGCCCAAGTTCGATTACTAGAATACTTAGTTCGAATGTGGGATCCGGACCAACAAGTGTTCATCGTGGGAGCTCATACCTTGAATATTGACATCGAGGAAATCTATTTCTTGACTGGATTATCCAGGTGTGGGTCCTATGTCAGTTTGACTGGCAGCAGAGCAGGGGGTTTAAAAATGAGTGAGTATTGCAACTAGTACTGCGTGCCTGAGGCTGAATGACAGAAAGGGAAAGTGGTCATTTAGGGAGTGACTGATTTGACTCTCCACACCATTCTCTTTACCATTGCTCGGATGGCAGGAAGTGCTACTCCCCATATGGCTCTACAAAGCTATTTCCAGTACGCCATCGAGTGTACTGAGCCCCGGGTATTTAACTGGGCTGACGCAGTATTACGCAATGTCAAGAAACAATTGACTAAGTGCAGGCGTGGAAATCTGAAACAGTTTGGTTATGGGTCTCTGTTAGTGTCCTTCTTCCTGGAGAGAGTCTTGGTATTCTGTCTACAGGCTGAGTGGGATCTTCCTGGTCCCAGAGATCCGAGGATGTTGTGGTGGTGTCGGCTCATGGCCTGACATGTGGCAGGTCCTATTGTCAAATATGACAATGTTTTCTTCGACTGGTTGCGGAACCGGATGCTGATGGTGGACGACTACGCATATGCTGCGCTGGATTTCTGAGGAGATCCAGATTTAGCCCTACCTGAAGATGCACAGTGGGGAGACCTTGGTAAGAAGTACACAATTTTTGGTTTTTAAATGTTATTTTTGAATTTTTATTATATTTAAATGTTTTTGTTTTATAGATTTACCCGAAGACTAACACCAAATACTTGTTGATAACATAGACATTGGACCATATAGACCTACTGGGAGTTCTCCTATCCAACGCCGAGGAGAGGCAGCAGTAGCAGTTCCACAGTACGCCGAGGATTATCTGACAGTGGAGCAGGATTTAGAGGGTCTAATGGCAGACATTCCATATATGACTCTGGAAGAGATTCCTCAACGCGATCAATGTCACACTGTGGGGGTTTCTGCATCTATGGGTCGACTGCTTCGCAGAGTTGCTAGGACATTAGTGTGTTATCGTGAACATCATCCTTGATGTCATTATGTAGAAGCTATGGGCTTCAATTTTGATATTTTGGTCTTCAGACAAACATTTTGTAAAAACAAACTTTGATCGTTATATACATATACACGGCTTCTACTGGCTTACTTTACATTGTGTACATTTTAATGTGTTTGATTTATAAATGATTCAAATGTCTGTCCAATACATAATTAGCTAAAGCATCTGTCAATGTATTAAGACATCTAGGAATGTGTTGATATTCAATATGATCAAAATACCGTTCCAAGAGGTGAATCCACAAATATACCCTTAATAGAGTAGGACTTCAAATAGAATATACATTACTGAGCTGTAGTACTACTAGCTGCAAGTCAAGTCGGACAACCAAATGATGAATTCCGAGAGAGATAGCATCAACCAGTAATTCAACAACGTCGCTATACTCTGCGATGTTGTTGGTTGCTTGGCCAAGACATACACCTCGTAAAGATATAAGCTCGTTTGTTGGGGCATAGATTGCCCATGCAGTGGAAGCTAGGTTCCGAGTACTATGGCTAGCACCATCGACGAAGCCAATATAAGGTAGCGAATACTCCGACATCTGGCAATCAAACACAACATCATGTAAGGGCAGAGACCAGATAATGTTAAAAGAAAAACTAAAGTGACACACACACGCAGTATGATACATAAAATACAAGTAATCATGCACAAATAACTCATGCATAGTACTTCTTCAAGTACAACCCATTCCTGGGTTCACTCAAAGGTACACCATCATAATCAACTAGCTCATACGCTCCTTTTTCCAAAACTTTGCTAACAATATAAGGGCCACGACACATAGGTTCAAATTTCCCGGCTCCTAGGACATCTTTATCTTGTTCATATAGAAGAACAAGATCTCCTTCAGAGAAGACACGAGGTTTGACATGCTTGTGATATTGTGCCTTAACGTGTTTCTTTTGGGCTTCTATTACTAATGTGGCATCACGACGAGTCTCGTCTAATCGCATCAGATACAACAGACGTTCCTCTTCAGCAGAGGTGTTGGGTAGGAGCTCTATGGCTAGCTTCAAAGAAGGTATTTCACATTCTATTGGCAGAATGGCTTCCATGCCATACACTAATCGAAAAGGTGTAAATCCTATGGCAGATTTAACAGATGTCCGATACGCCCACAATGCCGAAAATAACATCGTGTGCTAGCTAGTTTTATGGATTCCTATCATCCGTCGAATCATAGTTATAAGAACCTTATTGATGGCTTCGACCTGGCCATTGGCCTGTGGATAATAGGGTGTTGATCTATCATGACGAAGGCCCAACTTCTCTGTAAGTTCAGACATCATATAATTCCTAAAATGACTACCGTGATCGGTAACGATAGCCCGAGGAACACCAAAACAAGTGATGACATGGTTGAAAATAAATAACATTGCAGTCTTTCCAGTATTATCGAATGTTGGCATCGCCTCGGCCCACTTAGTAAAATAATCAACAGCTACAATAATATAACCATGCCCCCCGCCCGAGTGAGGGTGACATGTCATGAAATCAATGCCCCATTTTGCGAAAGGACCTACTGAGACCACAGGATGAAGGGGAGAAGGATGTGACCGAATCTTCTGATTGTAGGTCTGGCAGGCATGACACTTCTGAACAACAGTAATGCATTCATGGAACAAGGAAGGCCAAAAGTAACCTACACGTAAGATCTTCTGGGCAGTAGCATACCCAGACATATGACCTCCACATGCTCCTGAATGGCAGTCATTCAAAGCTTTCTCAGCTTCGTCAAAGGTTAAACAACGTCGAAAGACAGAGTCAATGCCTCAACGGTAAAGAGTATCGCCGAGGATAATATAATGACATGCTTGATAACGGACATGACGACGTTCGACACTAGACAAAGCAGGCCAGAAAGTTTGAGTTTGGAGATATATAATGATATATCCGTACCAAGTATCATCCGTACTGATAAGGAAAAGTGATTCGTCAGGTAACGAATCGACCGCTACTTTTTCTGTGGTAGTGTGGGGAAAATCACAAATTAACTCAGTGAAAACCAAGGATTTCTTCGACGTGGCATGATCGAATTCCAAATCGAACTCCTGGAGAATGACAATCCACTTGGAGTACTTGCCCCCCAACAATTTACGTGTAAATATATGTTGCATGGGGTTACAATGTGAAATCACTATAGTCTCCCTGGAGAGAATATAATGATGAAAACGTTGAACTGCTTGAACATCAGCCAAAGCCAGCTTCTCAACATGTTGGTACTTGATTTTCGTGGATGATAAATTTCTACTCAAGTAATAGATAACATGTTCATCGTGGTTATCATACTCTTGAATGAGGACCATGCCGATAGTATACTCGGAAGCAGCCAGATAAAGAAAGTAATCTCGACTATAATCCGGAGGGAAAATAAGAGGAGCTTTCGTGAGGGACAACTTTAAATCTTCAAAGGCATTGTTAGCAACCTTATCCCAGACAAACTCTGAACCTTTCTTTAAAATATGTGTAAAACCCCGAGTAATTTCGACGTAATTCGGGATGAAACGACGAAGAAAGTTTGCTTTCCCCTGCAAACTTTGTAACTGGTGCAGTGAAGAAGGAGGAGGGAGATTAAGAATCTTCTCAACCTTAATAGGATCTACCCGGATCCCTTGATGTGAAACAATGAACCCGAGAAGACGGTAGGACTCTACGCAAAAGACACACTTATGAGGGTTTAGACGGATGCGATAGAATTGACAACGAACGAAAATTGCTCGGAGATGATTAGGGTGATTTAATCGGCGTAAAGAATGAGCTGGAAAATTGTCCAAATAAGGTTGAACGATATGCTTTATATCGTGAAACGCATAAGACATAGCACGTTGAAACGTAGCACCTACGTTCTTAAGACCGAAGGGGAGTTTCCTATAGGCGAAAGTACCCCAAGGACAAATAAAAGCAGTTTTATGCTGGTCCTCAGGAGCGATGTTAATTTGATTATAGCTAGAGAATCCATCCATAAGGGAAAAGATTTCACTGTTGGCACAGTCATCGACGATCTGGTCGATGAAAGGGGTTGGAAAGTTGTCCTTTGGAAAGGCTTTGTTAATATCCTGATAATCAACAAAAACATGTATACTACCACCTTTCTTATCAATCGGTACGGGGTTAGAAACCCATTCTGTCAGAGCCACGAGATAAATAAAACTGGCTTTGAGAAGTTTTTCAACTTCGAGTTTGATAGCTGTCACTTTACGTGGATGGACAGGATGGAGGCGCCGTCGGACTGGTTTAGCTGCGGGGTATGTTTTTATCTCATGTACGACAATATCAGGGTCGATACCTGGCATCTCTTCGTAACTCCAGGCAAAGACATCACGAAATTCCTTGAACAAAGCAGTATAGGTGACAATTTCCTCCGGAGAACATGAAGCTCCAATATGAACATTTTCAACTATCCTAGGTTTAACTGAAATATCAATGGGTATCATGGGAGAAATATTGCTGAGGTTCCCTTCCACAAACACATCATGTGTAGATCCGGGAACGGTTGTTATCACAACAACGGTCAACGGAGTCGAAATCTGCTGATAATTCTAGAGAGTGTGTTGTTCCAGAAATAGTATGGAACAATGATGCCCATCGTCCCATGGTGTATCAGCCATGACAGACATGATCATCTCGTCAGTGAGAAAGATAACATGAAAAGGATCAGGAGACAACTCCTCCGGAGAGGGTGTGGAAGGTGTTGCCGATTGAATCGTGTGATAAGCAGACTCAATCGGAATTAACGACATAACGTCGCCGAAACGAGGATGATCTCCTGGATCAGGGACTATCCAAGGGTCAAAAGACACCGGAAGCGCATGAGGGACGACGGAGATCATATTAATCGAAGAAACTAATGGGTGTAGAATATCGGGTGATGGTGGTATGGGAAAAGTACCCATTAACGAAGAGTCTTTTAAGAGACCGACTCCAACATTCTCGTAACCCGGTGGGGTTTTAACTATAAATGGCACGTTTTCGATGCAAGTATCAGAATTAAAGAAGGCAAGTTGATCAACCGTAATGATCTTTCCTTGATGGGGAAAACGGACTACACGGAATAGTGTTGACACAACAGCTCGCATGGAATCTACCCAGCTATGGCCAAGAAGAAGATTATAATCTAGGGGAGCATCGAAAACTTCCACTTCAACTTGGATGGTCTTACCTTCGAGAGTAACTAGCAACGATGGAAGAACACCGTAAGGCTTAAAACTCGAGCCATTGAAGGCTTTCAAAGTATTATGTGATTCAGTTAATGGAGGAGAGCCAATGGCTTTCCAACAAGTAAAAGACATGACACATGTAGAGGCACCCTCATCAATAACAGTTCGGCAAATGTTCTTGTCGGAGACAATAACTTGTATCTGAAAATAAAGCTGTGGGGCTAACCTTGGAACATGGTCTTCCAAGTCAAATACTATCAAATTTGTATCTGTAGGATCAATTCCACCTATGGCTTTCAACAGAGCCCTTCGTTTTGCTGGACAAGACTGAAGGACTTCAAGGGAAGACATCGTTGAAGGTGCTTGGGCCAGATCTTCTACAATGCTATAGTTCTGGGCTGCACGAGCATGAGGATTGAATGTCGACTTCTTAATGACACCTTTCGGGGGTCATAGGATTGTATCAAGCCTCGGTCGTTTGAGATGAAGAGGACCGTTCGTAGGCGGATTCGGCGGAGAGGGTTGTACCAAATCAGGAGGTAAATCGTCAACCTTCTCCTTAGATGGAGAATAGTCTTTGGCTCTAGTTGCGATGGCAACGTCATTGTTCTTAGAATCATCGGTGCACATCAAAACATATGATGTTGTAGACGTAGAAGGTTGGTCATGAATGACCAAGGAAGCCTGTTGCTGAGACGGGAAGGGTTGGGATAAGACTGTCGACGTAGAGGGTTTGGGCGTTCCTTGAAGAAACTTATTAACCTCGGCGCGTCTAGGACAATCCTTCGTGTAGTGATCGTTTCCACAGATAAGGCAAGGGTAGCATGGTTTGTGCTTATCCCGATCTTCAACAGGAGGGGTTTTAGTTTTCTCATTTTGATTATTATTTTTACTCTCCTTATTCTTGCCCCTCCCTTTCTTTGATTTATTTTTACCGGTAGGCGTAGATTGAACAACGTTCACTTCAGAAGTTTTACCTGCGGGAGGAGCAGGAGGCGGAGCATTTTGAACATTAGAAGAGTTGGATTTAGGGGTCATGTTTGAAATGGAATGTGATTGGGCATGGGTAGTACCAATCACACCATCGGCTCCATGTGAAGCAGCTCGGGTAGTTGAAGCACTGGAAGTACCAGGACGAGGCAAGTCCGGTAATAGATTATACAGTGTTCTCGTTTGCGAATAAACGAGATCAAGATACTGAGCACAACTTATCGCCTGCTCTTCTGTAACCACACCACCCATAGCGATGTCCTTACCAATTTCGTTCACGAAATATTTTGTAAACAATTCTGCCAGTAACTGGTCCGAGAGTTCAAGTTTGATGAGACGTCGTCTCCTTCGCCACTCATGAATATGATCGGATATATGAGTGCCCTTTGTTTGTTTGAAGGAAGTTAAAATCTCAGTCCCAGTATCGTAACGGATCGGTAACTGGTAGTGTGTGAGAAAGGCCATAGCAAGGGTGTGAAAATCGGAAAAGAAACCTCGTGGTAATTCAATATACCACTTCGCAGCAACTCCAGTGACGGTTCTTTGAAAAAGACGGAGATGTATGGAGTCGTCCATCAATGAATTGGACGAACACCATAAATGAAAAGTCATGACATGATTATTAGGGTCCTCTCCCACCTTGCCATCGAATTTCAGAATATCCGATGGAAGCTTTGCAGGAATAGCAGGCCATTGAGGAGAGTGACGAATAGGATCATTCAGAATCCTAGACAAATCTGGCAAATCCAAAGTAGCAAGGAAAGGAAACTGGCGGTTTACTTGCAGGTACTGATGGCTTTGGGGCAGAATCCCTGTTGGCAAACCAGTAGGAACATAAGCAGACTATCCATAGAGGGAAGGCCCTGGCTGACTCTGTGGTGGACAGATAGGGTAGTAACCCCAAGGATTGTAACCTTGAGTTTGAGTAGGGACCTGGGGTTGATTAGTCTGACTCGTACCCCAAATAGGATTAGTTACCCTCGGATAAGGTTGACCCACTGCAGGGACAGTTTGTTGCCCCCCAACATTTTGTGGAAAATTTTGCAGAAGTTGATTCCAATATTGGGCCAACTCAGGGGGCATATTTTGTCCAAAAGGTGAGGTTGGTCCTCCTACTATAGGTATAGTTCCGCCCGGAATTTTTTTGCCAACTGTGGGTTGCGTAGTAACTGTGTTGTGTCCGGGAAAAGGAAAAGGAACCGTACCACCCTGTCCACCAACAGGAATTTGTGGGTTTGGTGCAACAGTTGGGATAGTACCACTAGGGTTAGGATTACCAAAAGGAAACTGAGGGAGTGTCAGAATGAAACTGGGAATATGATGCCCAGGAAAAGGAGGACCACCTGGAGAACCGGCTGGGGTTTGCAGGGGTGTTGGATTGGCAGAATTCAACAATGCATTCAACGCGTGGTAACCAGGCGGTAATGTCGGGATGACATCAGGAATTCGTTGGGTATTGATAGGAGCCAGAGTAGCTGCAGTAATTTCGGTTTGGACACTCATAGTATTAGCAAGATGGGCCATCTCAGGAGGAACAACGAAGTGATAAGTAGTAGTCTCTGGTGTAGTTTCTGTCTCAGAAGTCATGGGAGGGTTGATTGCATAGATAGGGGGTGACTTAGTACCAAAAAGAACTCGATGGAAATTACCCGACCAAAAAGTATCTTGGCCTACTACACCATTGGAAGGCCCAACAGTTGATTCAGAAGATGTAACAATGGTTTCTTCAGAAGGATTTACTCTTCCAACAGGTCGTTCACCTCGACGAATGCGATAGTCCTCTATAGTATTGGTAATTCAAAAATCTCCTAGAGAATCAGTGTGTTCTACCTGTGGAGGTGGTGTAGAAACGTCTTGGACTTCACTTGTGTCCACGTGTGGTGGAGTAACAACGGGGACTTCACTCTGATGAGGAGAGCCCTCAGGTGTTGCGGTATGCAAGGGTTGTGAAGCGTTCGGATGTTCCGGGGATAAACCTTGCATCCTACGTGAACATTGTGGGGGAGCAATTGTAAACAAGTGACAAGCTCCGCGAAGAAAATCCTATGGTCAACTTCGAGAAACAACACGCACTAGTAAAGAAAAATCTAGAAAGCAATCACCAAGCAAACAATACCTTCTAATTTCGAATCCACTAGTTGGTGATGAAATCCAACGTCACAACAACGAGATGAGAAGGGACGGGGATAAGGTGGAAAAGTTATGTTGACGACCTTCTTAACAGACTTACACCCTGGTGCAAGCTCCCACACATAATCGTGGGTATACCCTCCAAGGAGCCCGAGTGAGTTTGATCAACGTCGATTCCAGGTACCGTGGAGACTTTCCCCTCCACAGTCACCTTGGGTAAGAACCTAGAGAGATAGGCCACTAAGGTCACCACAAACAACAATACAGCCTGGGGGAACAGTCATTAGTTTGATTCACATGCAAGGGTAGGGTATCAAGCTCGAAACCAACTCAAAGGCTTCCACTCATAATTGTGGGTATACCTCGGAGTGATCCCCGTAATACGTGCAATATTTACACTGATGTCAACAAAGCAGGGTTAGTAACTCTTCCAACACCAATGCGACCTAGTGCTTGACCCTTGTGTTAGAAGGGCGTCCCAGGACAATATGTTGCAAATGGAATTTAACACTCCCTAACTCAAGATTCTATTGTGTGTTTTTGAGCTTTTGGAGAGTGTGTCTCTCTTCCTACTCCAAAGCACTAGCCTAGCTAATATGTTGGTGTAAAAGAGCCCTAGAAAAAGTTACTAGATCAATTTTAAGATTACACAATGTTTTTAGAAGCTGTTGTTTACTCAAAGGTAACGGAAGTGAAACTCATGATGTATGACTCTGACCCAAATAATGCAAGGATAATGATGAAATATGATTCTTTTCATTCCATGAATCCTAGTTATGGGAGAGAGAGAACATTTTCTGAATCAAACACAATACTATAATGCAAATTCAATGCTCAATTTCCTTTCAGATGTCAATGCAAACAATCATTTATCAATGAACAATCTCTAAATGTCTTTTTCCAATACTTCAATAAACTCTAAAATTTGATTTTGCAATGTTTTCAAAATGATAAAAACAAAATCTTGAAATAAAACTTGTTGTTCACTTTCCAAGAAGAACTCTAATTAATGAGAAAAGAAAATCAAATCCTAAAGAAACAAACAAAACAACCCAACCAACACTTTCAATGGAAGTAAAAACAAAAAGCAAACCAATGAGTCTTCCCAATGCAAATGAAAAAATGTTCCTTCGAACCACCAAGCAGAAGGGAAAACAACAAACACTTGACTCTCTACCAATCACTGGTTCTCAGCCAATTAAATACACTCAACTCCAGAAGTCAAAGAGAAAGAAAATGCCAAACAGAGCCAAGAAACGAAAGTCAAGCTACCAAGAGCAAGAAAGACCTAGAAACCCTAAATCTATTCTAAGAAGCAAACTAAAGCAAGAGATGTATAAGTCAATGATCCAATGAGCCAAAAAGATGCAATTCAACTGTTCTGATCAATTGAAAAAGTCAAAACTTAATTTCAAAATTTTCAAAAATCTTGCTCGCAGGCAAGCAGTGTCACACAGTGCAAGAAGATAGGATTCTCACAGGCCACTTTAAAGCAAGGTGCGAGGTGTTTGCACTGGACCATATGTGCAGGGTGCGAACTTGACTGGTTCTCGCAGGCTGTCAATGAACACAGTGCGATAACTCCTGAAGATAATAAAATTTTTGAAAATGAAAGAAAAATTCAAGCTGGCTTATAGACCCAGAAGGTCTCTCAAGATATCATGAGGACTCAGACACTGACAAAGCAGGAGAAAAATGCAAATAGAGAAAATGGCCACAGGAAATTCAAAAAACCATAAAGAAAAAGGGAATAGATCCCTAGTGGAGTCACCAATTTTGTTTCAGGATAAATCCGTGAGTGCGGACACAAACCGATCTCCCTAGATCCACCTGGATCTAGAACAAAGCAGGACAAAATAATACACTTTCCCTAGATCTAACCTATTGAATGGACTAAGAGATAAGGATTATGGACATACCTTATGAACGCTTTCCTTAGTTCTCTGTTGTTCCAAGCTTCGCTCCAACGCTCTTGCACCGTTCGGATCACAACAATACAAACCAATCGAAGTAAAGGCAGATTAATATATTCAATAGCTAATCTATACATATGATCAAGGAGTTATGTAATAAAGTGACATCATATTTATGGGAAAGGGACATATTACTGTATTGAATTATCTGAAAGTGAAACTTACAACCTGAGCCTTGATGTCGTAGGTCCCCTTTCGATGGCTCCTAGCTCTGACACACACACTTGCTCATGCATGAAGAAAATCAACTACTTTTGATGACCTTGCTGTTGTCTCTAACTGCTGTAGCATCAATCCCTCATACAGTCTTGCACCTATTCTCCAATCAATCTCTTGCTAGTCTACTTCTTGCTTCTTAACCTTTTCCATGAGCAATCTCCTCAATATATAGGAGAATATAGATTAGTTAGTTGGATAGGAAATGATCCCAAGATATCAGGAAAACCAGTACTTAGATAACCATTCGCTAGCCAACTCATTCTTCTCGAATATTCCCTTCTAGAAGGCTCGAGAACTTCATCTTTTTCTTCTTTAAGAAGATGTTCACACCCTGGCAATTAGTTACAGTGCGAACCTCTCGCACTCCAGCTTAAAGCAGCCTGCGAGAATCAGGCATTCTCGCAGGCAAGTATATAGGTAACCTGCGAACCTCCTTTAAAAACATGATTTCTGGAAGCAGACAAATGTAACTTTTCTCAGGAAAGTATCCTTAATGAAGAGCTTGATTTTCCATCATCATAACATCATCATGGCATCATCACGATGACCAAAATTGTGGATAACATGTAGAATAATTTCTTCTCACCACACTTATGTCCCTTACTATACTTGCTGTCACAATTAAAGCATAAACGTTTTGCTTTTCTTTCCTCCAATTGTTGAGGTGTCAACCTGTAGGTTGAGGTGTTTTAGGAGAAGGAGCATTGTTCTCTCTATAGATGTTAGGATAAGTCCTTCTAGTAGCCATAGCCATATTTTTACTTTCAACATTTATTGCCACCTTAAATGCATTCTCTAATGATTTGGGTTCCCAAAGGCGAACCTCATGTTGAATGTTATCCTTTAAAGTTCCTATGAATACATCAATCAAGTG
>ML793269.1:313627-340673 GCA_009831015.1 Picea engelmannii | reverse complement strand
GAATTTCCAACAGTTCATAGATATGGTCATAACTGTCATCGACTAGTTATAGTAACGAATTGATAACCTTTAATTAAAAGCACAATGCGTAAACAGCCTCCATTGTAATCGGATGAAATCATATCAACTCAAGAACCTTTACATAGTCAATGGACAGAGGCACGATAAAATCTATAGATTCATGAACTGAGCAATAATTCACACCAATCTTCACGGAGTTAATTATAGAAACAACATCGTAACCTTAATCAGAATCCAATTCGAATAAGTTGCAATCAATGAGAATCAAATCAGTTGCGATTCGGTTATGTACCAACAGAAAAGTATGAAATTTGGTCGAAGGAAATCGAAACAGTTAACCCATTTATCAATCATACTCATATCATAACCAATTCGAATTATACCATTGACTGTATTCGAAATTCGGGATACCAACAACAGTCCATTTTAAAAATATTAACAGCTTGTATTATCAACAGAACATCGAGCTAATTTTTAACAATCATATCTATTTGATGATCCATCGAATCAAAACCAAATCCAATCGAATTTTAAACGATAACCAAAAATAAAACAAACATTATATACAACGAAGCATGCTTATGTAACAGAGCAGGCGAAATATGTACAAAGAGAGTAATATAAATGAGCGAAAAATATACCATCACAGCTGCTGGGACTTATGTCAATTTTGAATTGATAATTGCAGTGGCAGACTCGATGTTTTTGAACAGGACTGAACCCATGGTTCGTTGCTTCTTATCGGAGGTTTGCACCTTTGCATTCTGACCAGTGAGCTTTGCCACTTGGATTTCCAAATCGTAGATTCTGGATTGCAACGTAGGTACATCCAAGTAGTATCTTTCCATCCATAACCCACATTGATCGCAAGGTGGAGCAACAGGTTGAACAGAAGGGGGTTTTGATGATTCCCCAAGGGTTTCATGGAGTGGTTCAATACCAGGAAAGTCAGGGTTATCCCGCAGACAAGGAGGTAGGTTCCTGATGAAATCATGAGGAGGTTTGCCACACAATCCCTTGAAGTAAGTATATTCTTCAGCGATAAATCGTTCAATGTCTGAATCAGAGTCCTCGCTAACCATGATAGGCTCTGATTTGGCAGGGGGCTTAGATTTATTCCTCGCCATGCGAGAGATCAATCTTGCATTTTTCTTGCCTCGAGTATTAACACCAGTATTCGCTCTAGTCTTTTGGGTTGTAGGTTTAGCAACTTCGGTCTGTTTTGGCATGGCCTTAGGCAAACTCGTAGGTGACTTGGGCTTAGGTCTAGGTAACAAAACATTATAAGGCACAGGGGTAGGTTTTCTCTCGGTCACCATGGGCTTATCTACCTGTGGAGGGTTAGACTCTCTAAAACCATTACGGCTGAGAAAATCATGCCAAGAATCACGACGTAACCCCAATTCGTAAACTAAAACCAATTTGATCAACCCAACATGGAAGAGGCTAGTGTCAGCCTGGCTACGCTTGTATCGTTTAGCCATTTTGAACAAACTTCGGTGCAGATAGTGAGGCATACTTAGTTCAAAACCCATGAAAACCATTAATAAACACAGGTGGAATAAGAAAATAAACCCGTACCTACCTTCACAAGTAACGAAACTCTTGATAATCATCAAGAGATCATACCAGTGGGGTTTCAACATCTTCGCAGGCAACCCTCTGTCACATGAGTTCACTGTGTGAGACTGGAACTGTAATGTCCATGGGACATCATCTACCTTGCAACTTTTCGACCATTTTTGTCCCTTGACAGGCAAGCTGGTTGCTAGGCTGAGAAATTCTTCAGTAATTTCAAGCTGGACATCTCCAACTTTGGCTCGACAGCCATCGAACGATAACGCAAATTGCCGAGCCACAGTGAAGTCATAGCCATCAAACTTCCTTATGATAGCGAGCCACCCGTGTTGTTCCAGGTCGCTACATGCACCACTAAATGTCAACAGTGCTTGGCACCTGTTGGGCTCGGCCCTTAAGATAGGAGCCATGGTTTCTGTACATGGTAGGGTTCAAACTAAATGAAACAATGGACAGAGTAAAAAACGATAGGGTTTGATAGCTTCAAAGCTCGAAGAGACCGGAATTAACTGCATGTGTGCGAAGGTGGTGGGATTACCACTGCCACGCACTGTATTAATGACTGAGTACAGTGCTATTAAAATCATAATCGTTTATACCATGCGTATCGGCCAGCAAATAGGTGTATAATCATATTAATGTGCCAGTCACCCGAAGCAGAACCAACACCATACGTTATACTCATGCCAAGTGTACAGTTCAATCCAACACCATATCCAACATCCATCGTGTCAATCAATCGTTTTACACCAAGGTTAAATTTAATCGATGCCAATACATAGTTTGAAACATTGAATCATTCAATGTAATATCAACTTACCAAACAATATACCAAGCATCGATTTGTAAAATTAAATTCCAATATGATTAACCAATGCGCCTTCAAACCATTGCTATTTCTTGAATTGACTTTATAAACTTGCCAATGTATTCATTGCACATTCAAATGTTTGCATTCCAAAGTCTTTAGAACATTATGATCCAAAATTTCTCATATAATAACTGAGTGAAGAGCCCATAGCAATAAGAATCAAAGCAATAAGACCAAATCCATCATAACTTTTATAAGATCAGAATAAAACCAATAAATTTTTATGCTCAAAGGCTTAGCAATCAAACATATCCAAATGCGCAATCAAGGTAAGAGTATGCTCAAGGACATAAGTTCGAGAAAATCTTTAGCAGTCATGTGATAAACCAATGGTCAAGTGTCTTTTGTAGAAATCGATAAAAGACGACTACAGTCCAAATGATGAAAGAGGTATTTTCACACTTACAGTTGTGAAAATCAAATCGAGACCAAATTGCAATTGTCGCAAAAATGAAACAAATGTCTAGAAGGACAATGTGACGATGATTTGTCATTAACGAGACAAGGGGTGTAGGCAACGTTTTTTAAGAGCAATTAAAAAAAATGATTGGCTACCAACACTTTGGTATACCAGTCCTTGTCTCTTGAGTTGAGATTCCATCTTTCTTTTGTGCTTCCCCATTTTTTCTTTCTGCGAAGTTAGTTCTGAGCACTGAGGATCTTGGTATTGTTTCCTTCTTCCTCGGTTTCTATGTTGTTGTGTCAGTACCTGTAGTTTTTTTGCGCTCAGTTTATTTTATAGTATTTGTAGCTAGGCTACTAGACTTTTGTGTAGTGGAAACTTCTTCTCGTTCTTTTCCCTTTTCTCATTTCTTCCCTACTACTGGCACCTTCCATTTATCCAACCATTATGCTAGTACCCGCTAGACTTATTTTATTGTAATGAAATAGTGCATATTGAGCCATGCCTTCTTATGGTCTCTTCTTGCTTGTATCCATGTGTTATGTCTTGATCTTTTAAAGTTATCTATCCCCTCATTATCCTTCACCACTTCAGGTGAGATTCTCCATGTATTTGAAATCTTCTCCTACATCTCTTGAATGTTCATGCCAAAAATAATTTTCTTGACTTTCCTTTGCTTGGAATCTATGTTATGTCACAGGGTTTCATATCTCACTATGCCACACCTTCTTGTTCTTCCACAAAACATTGAATACTTTGGTTTCTCCCATGCATCTAGGGATAACAAAATTAACAACCAAGAATAGTGGAACTTCATTCCAAAATCCTGCATATCCTTGTAGTCTTCTAATAAAAGGTTGAGCAGATACAACGCCCAAATCAGAAATGTACCTTTTTCACACTGCATAGTTGTTGCGACCACCCCTACAGGTGCCTCTTCTTTGTGACATTTCCTCAGTATCTTGCAAGCCATCAAATTCATAGAAAATCAGGTAGTTGGGTCATTAATGTTCTTAATAATCATCCCTATATTGCCTCTGTCTATGCCAAATTTTTCCTTTACTTCTTTTACAATAGAGTTTTCCTTCATTTTCTCATCGAGGTATTTCTATGGATTTACCCCATCTGTCACTAATCATATCAACTTGGAAATTAGGTTGAAATCTATCGATATAGGTTTTTCCATCCATAGAAATATTCCATGTACGCATGCCAAAATTTGTTTGACACATGCTTTGCGATCTCTCCCCCTGTTGAAATGAGGAATTTCCAATAAATTCATTATGTCAGAGTTGTAAAGTCTGGCTATCCATTGTTTTGGCTCCATAATTGGGATTCCTTTAAAAATTGACCCCATGTTCTCCATATAAAATTCTTGCAACTTGGGAACACATCCCAACATATCTTCCACAATGAATACTGAGACGAGAATGTGATGCACTGAAAACTCAATCTATGTTTTTGTGCGCATTGTTGCCTTCTTCTTCAACGACCTTGCTGATGTTTCTTCTAGGGTTTCTTCTTCCTACATTTCCTCCTCTTTGGTGTGGTGATCATTGACCTCTGGGTTTTCCTCTACTATAGGTGTATCACACTTTGTTTTATCACTTTCATTTTCACCTTGTTCTCCCTCTATGTGCGTCATTCCTAGGGATTTTGTGCTAGGGTTCGCTTCCTTCCTAGGGTTTCGGCCTTGCACTACTTAGCTGACTTTTGTCGCTTCTTCTTTTGGGGTTTCTTCTCCAATCCACGTTGAGCTAATGGATTCATTCTCTTTAGTGGTAATTTCATCCATATCGACCACTCCGCTCATTTCTTCTAGCGGTCTGTTAGTGCTACGGCTCCTTCGCGTGAATTGACTAGGTTGTCTGAAATTTGGTAGCGACATTTTCTTATCTTCAGAAAATATCTATTGTATATCTCAGTTGGGATCTTCACAAATTCTTACTTACTCACACCCTATTTTCTCTATCCCTCGGTCGCTCACAAGTGTTTTATGTTTTCCCTACTTTCCCCCTTTTATATACTCTGTCATTAATTCTCTGACGCGCCCTTTCTTTTTTGTTCATCAATTTTCCATTTTTTCAATCATTCTCCATCCCATCGTGCGATGTTTACTTTTCATGTGCGTATTCTTATGAATTTTGTCCCACCAATTTTCTGTTTTATGCACATTGTCATTCTCAACTATCTGTCTACCACTTATTCCTCTAACTACCTATTTTGGGATTTTTGTTCTTCTTTCTTATTTTTCTTCCTATTATATACAATATGTACAAGTCTACTTGTTGCGCTGGAAATACTGAGGGTTACTCGGTCGAGTGTCCCTATACAATTTTAGTCGACTACCATTCACTAGTCCCTGAACTTCCTTGTCTGATAAGTCCTTCAGTTGTACATCATGATCCTCCATATGTGACAAACGTTATCTGGTATGGCCCTATCCAACGCATTCTAATCTTTCCTTGATGCTACAAATATTTATTTTCATAGAGGAGAACCAAATCTCATACTTTGAATTTCTTCTTCTTAATATGTCTATCATCCCATGCTTTATCTTTTCTTTCTATACCTCCTGATGGAAACCAACTATGATTTTGTCTTCTTATAATTCCATAAGTTGAGCTAATCATTCCTATGTTGTGCCTCTTTTTGTCATTTCTGTAATAGATGCAATGCATAGGCTTGGTATCAAATAATCTAAGGGAACTATTGCTTCCTATAAATACACCAATCTAAAGGGTGTCTGCCATGTTAGCTTCTTTCATGTAGTCCTATAATCCCATAGTATTTTTTGTATCTTCAAATCCCGATCATCTATGTTCGCATTACAAATCTTTGTCAAGGAATTCTCCAAAATATTGCTAAATGCTTCTATTGTTCCATTTGTGTTAGGATGAAAATGAGTGTTTTTATGATGATGTATCTTAAATTCTTCCAACATTTACTCAATTTTGTTGTTGATAAAATGAGTCGCCTGATCACTCATCAATATTCTTGTACATCCAAACCTTTTCATTACCTGTTGAAATAATAAGCGTGTTGCAATCTATGCATTGCAATCCTTTACTAGTGTTTCCTTGGCCTATCTATTCAAGTATTCTATCACTGTAATAATATATCTTTCTTCTAATATTGTTGTTGGTGGATTAATTGGACCTACAAAATCTACTACCCACTTATCAAACACTTGTAAAGTTACTTGAGGTCTCAATGGAATCTCATCCCTCCTAGATGGCTTCCCAACTCTTTGGAAAACATCACACTTCTGACAATATTCCTTTGAGTCCTTGTGAATTATTTCCCACCATAATCTTGCATGCAATACCTTCTGCGTGGTGGTGTTTCCTGCATGGTGTCCTCCATAAATCCCTTCATGGCTTATGCTAAAATGATATTCCCTTCATGCTCCATAACACATCTCCTCAATATGTTATCTGCTCCAAGTTTGTATAAATGAATTGTAATCAATTGATAGTTTGTTGCTTTGACCACCAAATGTTTCTAGTGCACAGTAGTAAATTCTCTTGGTGCAAAACCTGTACTCAAAAAATCAATAATGTCATCAAAATACTCATCAACTATTTGTATTGAAAACAATTGTGCATTTGGAAAGTTGTCTTCCAAGTTACTGGGTTCTTCTCCATTAGTTATCCTGGATAAGTGATCAAGTCCTGCATTCAATCTTCCAGGCTTCACCACAACTTCAAATTAAAAATCTTGGAACAAAAGTAAGCATCTGCATATCGTTCACCCCAACACTGGTTTGTTGACTAAGTATCTGAGAGAAGAATGATCTGTAAACATATTGAAATGTTTCCCTAACAAGTAATGCCTGTATTTTTGCAAAGAATACACCATAGCTAATCCTTCCCTTTATGTAGTGTTATAGTTATATTTTGAATCTGATAAATTTATGCTTGCAAATGCAATAGGGTTATCTATGTCACCTTCTCCTATTTATGTCAATATTGCTCCTAATTCTATTGCAAATGCATCCACATGAACATGAAATTGTTTTTCCCAATCTAGAAACACTAGAATTGGTTCAATCACCATCTTCTTCTTCAAGATATCCAAACTCTGTTGGCATTCTTCGTTCCACTGATATTTTGTGTCCTTTTTCAACAATTTCTCCATTGGTGCAGTAATATGTGCATATCCTCTTATGAACTTCCTATTATATCTTGTATTACCAAGTGTACTCTTCAACTCACGCACTGATTTTGGTAATGGTAAGTTAAGTATGACAATAATTTTAGCAGGATCAACCAACAGACCTTGTTTACACACCAAGTTCCCTAACAAAATACCAAAATGAGCGTTGAAAATACATTTCTTAATAGTCAATCATATTTTACACTATCTACATATGTCCAACATCATCCTTAATACTTCAACATGATCCTTCAATAAACAAAATAGCGTCCAGTCATCCAAGTATACTTGTAAAAACTTATGAATGAAGTCCTTAAAGGATTCTACTCCTACTCTTGAAAAAATTGTCGGTGCATTCTTCAACCTGAATTGATCTAGGTGGATATCAGTGGCCACCCTCCTTTTCCAACTCGATCAAAACAATTTTTTGGCAATTTTGGCAATTTACTATTTTTAGTAGTTTTTAACTTTCGGGGCCATTTTGAGCGTCTAAATGAAGGTTTTTTAGGATAGAGCTTCTTAATTATAGCCAAAGGCTCTCATTGAGCCCCCAAAATGAATTTTATCAACGATACCTTACAAACATGATATCGTGTGCCTAAAACGAAGATCGTATGCAAAAGTTACGACCCTAAGAAGTTGATGTACTAACTTACCCAAACGGGGCCCACATGACTTTTGGTGCTTCATCTCCTAGGGTTAGGTTTTTGGATGTCTATGATTTTTGACATTCCTGTTTATTGTAAAAAGGCCTTCAAAGCCTCATTGTAATGATATGCTATAGAATGAGCACAACCATGACATATCTTCTTAAAGATAAGCTGTCATCGTTCTAGAAAGCTTGTTTTTCGCTGCATTTTACAGTTTCAGCTTATTTCCTTATTGAATAGAAAAACAATTTTAATGTATCTCTGTTATTGTGTGTTAAGAATATTTTAAAAAATTGTATTCATTTCGTTCTTCTCATAAAATATGTATCAGTGGTATCAGAACGGTCTACTCATTCTCTCCTTAATGCATGTCTGCAACGAGTCTAGGGTACAAATAATTGGGTCTTGAGCTTATTTCTCTTGAGGAAAAAATCTCTCGCATGCCCAAGTGACCTCTCATGGAAGGAGAAAATAAATATGATGGGACAAGAGATCATTTCAAAGTTTTTCTTGAGGAATACCTCACACAACAGAGGAACGAGATGATGGATAGTTTCGCACAAATCCTTCAGTGAATACCAACAGGCGACGCATCTTCCTCGAGCGGAGGCTTCACCCCCTTCAAGGTACAAATCAACTTTGATATTCCTATATTTGAAGGTTCTATATAAACAAATTTTGTAGACAAGTGGTTGAATCTACTAGAAGGCTATTTTTCTGTATATCAGTTTTCGAATAGAGAAAATATTACTTTTTCACTCCTCAAAGTTGTTCCCCATGTCAAATATTGGTGGGAAAATTTTTGTGAGAAAAAGGAAACGGAGGAACACTCATTATTTACAGTCATTTCCACCTAGGATTCCTTCAGGGATGTTATTAAGGAACAATACTACCCTGTCAGAATTTATGATGACTTGTATACCAAATGGACCACACTACGGTAAGAAAGAGACCAAGCAGTGCCAGAGTTCACAAATATATTCCATACCTTGTGCACCAAGATGGGTATCAAATATTCAGAGAGACATCTAGTGCTCAAGTATCATGGTGCTCTGCATAGATACATCCAGACCGAAATGGAATTTCTTGACATCTCTTCCTTGGGTGCGGCCTACCGATATGTTGTCAAGATCGAGCAGAAGCGCAAACAAAAGACGCAAAAATTTGGGCCTGGGAACCCCTCATAGAAAAAGTCGGGAAGGGGCAGCCCCAACCCACAGAGCAAAGGATAGAGAAAATATGGAAAGTATCAGGACAACCAGTCCAAGCCACAAGCAAAGAAGGACATAGGAAATACAAAGAAATATATTGGGAAGTGGTGTGACTTCCATAAGAGCCCTTGGCATAACACTATTGACTATCACTCAAGGAAGTCATTGGTGGCCGAAGTGAAAGCCTCTGAATTAGATGCGGTTTTTGACTTTGAGTTAGAACCAGAAAGGAGAAGACAAATCATTTACAGGGAACCCAGTGCCACCATTGCTACCACCATGCTTCAGCTTAGTGAACCTGATGAGTCAAAAGAAGGCAAGTGCCTCTTCCATTCACAAATGTGGGTAAAAGGCATTGCACTGCACTTCATCATTGGTAGTGGTAGCCAGAAGAACCTCATCTCAGCAGAGGTCGTCGAGCGGTTAGCCCTGCCGACAACTTTTCACCCAAAACCCTACACAATTGGATGGATCTACCAAGGAAGTGATCTCCACGTCAGCCAACAGTGTCGACTATCGTATGACATCAAGCCCTTCAAATACAAGCTATTGCATGATGTTGCTCCTCTCAAAGTTTGTAATGTTCTTTTGGGCCAACCTTACTTATGGAAACGTCATGTTGTATATGAGTCTAGGCATCGTAGTTTTATTATTACTTTGAAGAATAAATTGTACAGGATACCCAAGGCAGTCCCTCCTAGTTTTATTTCCTTGATCTCGACCAAGAAATGTAGGAAGGTCATCTCTCAGACTGAGAAATTTGTATTCTTCATTATTTTCTCTCATAGTGAGCGCAAGATAGCAGCCACATCCAGAGCTTTCATGACCGATCTCTCCACACAACATAAGCAAGTGGATAAGTCATGGAATAATACTTAGATATCTTCTCCTCTCCTACCCGGGTACCTTTGCACTTCCAGGTCAAGCATCCCATCGATCTAACCCCCAATGCACCACTACCCAATGGGACAGTCTACCGCCGCTCTCTGTTAGAAAATGAGGAGATCAAGAAGTAGATCCAAGAACTAATCCACAAGGGGCACATACATCCTATATCATCGCCTTATGGGAGACCAATCGTGTTGGTGCATAAGAAATATGAGACCCGACGACTCTACATTGATTATCGAGCCCTGAATAAAATCACAGTCTAAAATTGGTACCCAATTCCTTGAATCGATGACCTCCTTGATCAACTCACGAGGGCCAAATACTTCAGTAAGATTGATATAAAGTATGGCTACCACCAGGTCCCAATAGAACAAGAATATGTATGGAATACCACCTTCAAGTAAAAAGAAGGTATTTTTGAATGGATAGTCGTGTCCTTTTGTTTGACAAATGCTTTAACAACTTTTATGAGGATGATGGATGATATCCTATGACCTTTCACCAATAATTTTTTAGTGGTGTATCTGGGCGACATCCTCATCTATAGAAAGACTTGGGCAGAAGACTTGCAACATATTCAACAGGTTTTGCACACCCTGCGGCAACACAAACAATATGCAAACATAGAAAAATGCTCCTTCGACAAGAACAAGGTCCATTACTTAGGATACATCACTGATAAACATAGTGTGCATGTGGATCCACCCAAGATCCAGGTCATTCATGATTGGCCATCCCCAACCACACTCACTGAACTTCTAAGCTTCTTGGGCCTCACCAATTTCTATCGCAGGTTCATGTTGATATTCTCTCATATCGCATGGGCCCTCATCTAAGTAACAAGGGGTGGCGGTAAGGAAAAAATTGTGTGGGGCATGTCCCAAAAAGAAGCCTTTGATGACTTGAAGAATCATTTTTTCTCATCCCCAGTACTTTCATTACTTGACCTGCAACATCCCTTTGAGATCGAGACAGATGCTTCGAACTATGTTGTGGGTGTTGTTCTCACTCAACACGGCCACCCTTTGGCATATCATAGTGAGACACTATCAGATAATTTCTGTAAGTACCCTAATTATGACAAATAAATGTTCTCCATTGTTCAAGTCTTCTGCAATTGGAGACATTACATTCTTGGGAAGGAGACAAACATCCACACTAATCACAAGCCACTATAGTTCATGCGGACCCAAGGAAAATTGCAGAATGACCGCCATCAGAAGTGGTCCACACACTTATAGAAGTTCCACCTCAACATCAAGTATAAAAAATGAAATACCAACCACGTTGATAATTGCCTCAGCCAACCTCCAGTAACAAAATTCACCACAGTGCTAGACTCTTGTGGCCAAGAGACCTCTGGATGGCCCCACCTCTACGAGATAGACCCTGACTTCTCCACCACCTACCAAATGTCGGGTGCAACTCAGTGGTCACTAATTTCCATCTTCAATATTCGTTGTGTCATCTAGGCCATCTCTGCATTCCATCATGCGATTGCGTGAAGATGATTTGGGAACCTCACTACAGTCGGGTGGCAGGAAACTTTGGCATTGAAAAGACAGCGACAGTGTTGCAGAAACATTTCTAATGGCTGAAAATTCTACAGGATGTCGACAAGTATATCAGGTCCTACACCGCATGTGCTATTTCTAAACGACCACTAAGAAACAAGGCCTATACACCCCTCTTCCTACTCCTAACAGGCCATGGGAATATATCTCAATGGACTACATGTCGGGCCTCCCGTCCACCAATAGGGGAAATGACTGTGTTTTTGTGGTTGTTGATTACTTTTCCAAGATGGAAATTCTAGCCTTCTGCAAGAAGAACATCATAGCAAAAGACACTGCGAAGCTCTTCATTGAATGAGTATGGGTACATTTTGGGATCCCACAAACCATTATCTCAGATAGTGACTTTTAGTTCCTTAAGACATTATGGTCGAGCCTTTGGTCACTGCTAGATACCAAGCTCACCAAATCCACTGCCTTCCACCCCCAGACAGATGGCCAAACTGAGGTCATCAATCAAATGATAGTACATATCTTATGCATGTACAATTAAAAACACCCCCTCACATGGGATGAGATTGTTCCCTATGTCCAGCATAGATACAATCGAGCCCTACATAGCACAATTGGCCACAACCCCTTTTAGGTGGGGTTGGGATTCCAACCATTGGGCCCCATGGATGTTGCACTACCCTTGGTGACCACCTTGGCCGACTCATCCCTTTCTCCACCAGAAGCTGACAAATCCACCCAGTTCATTGAGCGGATCCAACACATCTGCCAATAGGTTCAGGATATTCTACAAAAGTCTAATGCCAAGTGCAAGAAATGCCATGATCAACATCGGGTGCCACATAAGTTTCAGGTGGGGGACAAAGTTTGGTTTCACTTGCGGAATGAATGCCTTACAAGGCCCCATCGAAAGCTTCTCCCACTCTATTATGGGTCCTACACCATCACTAAGGATGTGAGTGACAATTATTTTGAGCTCAACATTCCCCTTTTCCTTGGCATGCACACAGTCTTCAATGTGGCTCTCCTTCGGTCATATTTCCCACCATTATTGGACACCTCAGAGATAGCAGAGCAGTTGAAACCAAAAGAGATCAACCCTAAATGCATGCAGTAGGAATCCAGTGATCATATTGTGGATGCACATATCAATTTCACTCTACAACAAAGTATCCAGCTTTATCGAGTCGTCAAAGCAGGGAAACTCCTACACCAAGGCAAGTGGCTCACCTGGGTCCAATTTCAACAAAAATTTCTTCATCTGATGGGGAAATAATTGCAATGGATACCATTTATTCCTAAGGAGGGATGATTGATATAGGTGGATATCGTTGGCCACCCACCTTTTCCAAATCACTCAAAACAGTTTTCGTGCAATTTTGGCAATTAACTATTTTTAGCAGTTTTTAACTTCTAGGGCCATTTTGAGGGCCTAAATGAAGGTTTTTCAGAATCAAGCTTCTCAATGATATCCAAAGTCTCTTATTGAGCTCCCAAATGAATATCCTCAACTATACCTTTCTAACGGTCTATCGTGTGCCTAAAACAAAGATCGTATGAAAAACTTACGACCATGGGAAGTTGATGTACTTAACTTACCCAAACGTGGCCCACATGACTTTTGGTGCTTCATCTAGTAGGGTTAGGTTTTTGGATGTCTAGGGTTTTTGAAATTCATGTTTATTGTAAAAATGCCTTCAGATCCTCATTGTAATGATCTTTTGGCGAATGAGAGAAGTCGTCACATCTCTTCTCAGAGATAAGCCGCCACCATTCTAGTAAGCTTGTTTTTCGTTGCATTTTACAGTTTTAGCTTATTTCCTTATTGAATAGAAAACCAATTTTATTGTATATCTATTATTCTGTGTTAAGTATATTGCAACTTGGGAACACATCCCAACATATCTTCCACAATGAAGACTAAGACCATAATGTGATGCACTGACAACTCAATCTATGTTTTTGTGCGCACTGTTGCCTTCTTCTTCAACGACCCTGCTGATGTTTCTTCTAGGGTTTCTTCTTCCTACATTTCCACCTCTTTGGTGTGGTGATCATCGACCTCTGGGTTTTCCTCTACTATAGGTGTATCAAACTCTGTTTTATCACTTTCATTTTCACCTTGTTCTCCCTCTATGTGCATCATTCCTAGGGATTTTGTGCTAGGGTTCGCTTCCTTCCTAGGGTTTCGGCCTTGCATTACTTGGCTGACTTTTGTTGCTTCTTCTTTTGGGTTTTCTTCTCCAATCCATGTCGAGCTAATGGATTCATTCTCTGTAGTGGTAATTTCATCGACATTGACCACTCTTCTCATTTCTTCCAGCGGTCTGTTAGTGCTACGGGTCCTTCGCGTGAATTGACTAGGCTGTCTGAAATTTGGTGGTGCCATTTTCTTATCTTTGGGAAATGTCTATTGTAGATATCAGTTGGGCTCTTCACAAATTCTTACTTACTCACACCCTATTTTCTCTATCGCTTGGTCTCTCAAAAATCACAAGTGTTTTATATTTTCCCTACTTTTCCCCTTTTATAGACTCTGTCATTAATGCTCTGAAGCACCCTTTCTTTTTTGTTCATCAATTTTCCACTTTTTCAGTCATTCTCCATCCCATCGTGCGATGTTTACTTTTCATATGCGTATTCTTATGAATTTTGTCCCGCCAATTTTCTGTTTTATGCACATTGTCATTCTCAACTATTTGTCTACCACTTATTCCTCTAACTACTTCTTTTGGGATTTTTCTTCTTTTTTCTTTTTTTTCTTCCTATTATATACAATATGTACAAGTCTACTTGTTGCGCTGGAAATACTGAGGGTTACTCGGTCGAGTGTTCCTATACAATTTCAGTGGACTACCATTCACTAGTCCTTGAACTACCTTGTCTGATAAGTCCTGCAGTTGTACATCATGATCCTCCATATGTGACAAACTTTATCTGGTATGGCCCTATCCAATGCATTCTAATCTTTCCTCGATGCTACAAATATTTATTTTCATAGAGGAGAACCAAATATCATACTTTGAAGTTCTTCTTCTTAATATGTTTGTCATTACATGCTTTATCTTTTCTTTCTGTACCTCCTGATTAAAACCAACTATGATTTTGTCTTCTTATAATTCCATAAGTTGAGCTAATCATTCCTATGTTGTGCCTCTTTCTGTCATTTCTGTAATAGATGCAATGCATAGTCTTGGTATCAAATAATCTAAGGGAACTATTGCTTCCTATAAATACACCAATCTAAAGGGTGTCTTCCTTGTTAGCTTCTTTCATGTAGTCCTATAATCCCATAGTATTTTTGGAATCTTCAAATCCCAATCATCTATGTTTGCATTACAAATCTTTGTCAAGGAAGTCTCCAAAATATTGTTAAATGCTTCTATTGTTCCATTTGTGTGAGGATGAAAAGGAGTGTTCTTATGATGATGTATCTCAAATTCTTCCAGGATTTCCTCAATTTTGTTGTTGATAAAATGAGTCCCCTGATCTCTCATCAATATTCTTGGACAGCCAAACCTTGTCATTACCTGTTCAAATAAAAAGTGTGTTGCAATCTATGCACTGCAACCATTTACTAGTGTTTCCTTGGCCCATTTGGTCAAGTATTCTATCACTGTAATAATATATCTTGCTTCTAATATTGTTGTTGGTGGATTAATTAGACCTACAAAATCTACTACCCACTTATCAAACAATTGTAAAGTTACTTGAGGTCTCAATGGAATCTCATCCCTCCTGGATGGCTTCCCAACTCTTTGGAAAACATCACACTTCTGACAGTATTCCTTTGAGTCCTTGTGAATTATTTCCCACCATAATCTTGCGTGCAATACCTTCTGCGTGATGGTGTTTCTTGCGTGGTTTCCTCCATAAATCCCTTCATGGCTTATGCTAAAATGATATTCCCTTCATGCTCCATAACACATCTCCTCAAGATGTTATCTACTCCAAGTTTGTATAAATGACCTACAATCAATTGATAGTTTGTTGCTCTGACCACCAAATGTTTCTAGTGCACAGTAGTAAATTATCTTGGTGCAAAACTTGTACTCAAAAACTCAATAATGTCATCAAAATACTCATCAACTATTTGTACTGAAAACAATTGTGCATTTGGAAAGTTGTCTTCCAAGTTACTGGGTTCTTCTCCATTAGTTATCCTGGATAAGTGATCAAGTCATGCATTCAATCTTCCAGGCTTCATCCCAACTTCAAATTCAAAATATTGGAACAAAAGTAACCATCCACATATCCTTCCCCCCAACACTGGTTTGTTGACTAAGTATCTGAGAGAAGAATGATCTGTAAACATCTTGAAATGTTTCCCTAACAGGTAATGCCTGTATTTTTGCAAAGAATACACCATAGCTAATCCTTCCCTTTATGTAGTGTTATAGTTATGTTTTGAATCTGATAACTTTATGCTTGAAAATGCAATAGGGTGATCTATGTCACCTTCTCTTGGTTATGTCAATATTGCTTCTAATTCTATTACTTATGCATCCACATGCACATGAAATTGTTTTTCCTAATCTGGAAACACTAGAATTGGTTCAGTCACCATCTTCTCCTTCAAGATATCCAAACTCTATTGGCATTCTTCGTTCCACTGATATTTGGTGTCCTTTTTCAACAATTTCTCCATTGGTGTAGTAATATGTGCATATCCTCTTATGAACTTCCTATTATATCTTGTATTACCAAGTGTACTCTTCAACTCACGCATTGATTTTGGTGATGGTAAGTTAACTATGACAACAATTTTAGCAGGATCAACCAATAGACCTTGTTTACACACCAAGTTCCCTAACAAAATACCAAAACGAGCGTTGAAAATACATTTCTCAATAGTCAATCATATTTTACACTATCTACATATGTCCAACATCATCCTTAATAGTTCAACATGATCCTTCAATAAACAAAATACCATCCAATCATCCAAGTATACTTGTAAAAACTTATGAATGAAGTCCTTAAAGGATTCTACTCCTACTCTCGAAAAAATGGTTGATGCATTCTTCAACCTGAATTTATCTAGGTGGATATCGGTGGCCACCCACCTTTTCCAACTCGATCAAAACAATTTTCTGGCAATTTTGGCAATTTACTATTTTTAGTAGTTTTTAACTTCCAGGGCCATTTTGAGGGCCTAAATGAAGGTTTTTCAGGATAGAGCTTCTCAATTATAGCCAAAGGCTCTCATTGAGCCCCCAAAATGAATTTTTTCAATGATACCTTACCAACATGATATCGTGTACCTAAAACAGAGATTGTATGCAAAAGTTACGACCCCAAGAAGTTGATGTACTAACTTACCCAAATGGGGCCCACATGACTTTATGTGCTTCATCTCCTAGGGTTAGGTTTTTGGATGTCTATGATTGTTGACATTCTTGTTTATTGTAAACAGGCCTTCAAAGCCTCAATGTAATGATATTCTATCAAATGAGAACAACTGTCACATATCTTCATAGAGATAAGCTGCCACCATTCTAGAAAGCTTGTTTTCCACTGCATTTTACAGTTTCAGCTTATTTTCTGTTTTACTGTATCTTTGTTATTCTGTGTTAAGCATCTTTTAATAATTTGTATTCATTTCATTCTGCTCATAAAATCTGTATTAGTGGTATTAGAACAGTCTACTCATTGTCTCCTTAATGCATGTCCCCAACGAGGCCAGGGTACAAAGAATTGGGTCTCGAGCTTATTTCTCTTGAGGAAAAAATCTCTCGCACACCCAAGTGATCTCTCATGGAAGGATAAAATAAATATGGTGGGACAAGAGATCATTTCAAAAATTTTCTTGAGGAATACCTCACACAACAGAGGAACGAGATGATGGCTAGTTTCGCACAAATCCTTTGGCGGCTACCAACAGACGACACATCTTCATTGAGTGGATGCATCGCCCCCTTCAAGGTACAAATCAACTTCAATATTCCTATATTTGAAGGTCAGATAGACACAGATTTTGTAGACAAGTGGTTGAATCTAGTAGAAGGGTATTTTTCTGTATATAACTTTTCGAATAGAGAAAAGATTACTTTTTCACTCCTCAAATTCGTTCCCCATGTCAAAAATTGGTGGGAAAATTTCTGTGAGAAAAAGGAAACAGAGGAACCCTCATTATTTACAGTCATTTCCACCTGGGATTCCTTCAGGGATGTTATTAGGGAACAATACTACCCTATCATAATTTATGATGACTTGTATACCAAATCGACCACACTGCGGTAAGAAAGAGACCAAGCAGTGCCAGAGTTCACAAATATCTTCCATACCTTGCGCACCAAGATGGGTATAAAAGATTTAGAGCGACATCTAGTGCTCAAGTAACATGGTGCTCTGCATAGATACATCTAGACCGAAATGCAATTTCTAGACATCTCTTCCTTGGGCGTGACCTATTGATATGTTGTTTAAATCGAGCAGAAGCTCAAACAAAAGATGTAAAAATTTGGGCTTGGGAACCCCTCATAGAAAAATTCGGGAAGGGGTAGCCCCAACCCACAGAGAAAAGGATAGAGAAAATATGGAAAGTATCAGGACAACCAATCCAAGCCACAAGCAAAGAAGGACACAGGAAAGACAAAGAAAGATACTGGGAAGTGGTGTGACTTCCATAAGAGCCCTTGGAGTAACACTATTGATTATTGCTCAAGGAATTCACTAGTGGCCGAAGTCAAAGCCTCTGAATCAAATGTGGTTTCTGACCAAGGAATTCACTAGTGGCCGAAGTCAAAGCCTCTGAATCAAATGTGGTTTCTGACTCCGAGTCAGAACCAGAAAAGAGAAGACAAATCATTTACACAGAACCCAGTGCCACCATTGCTACCACCAAGCTTCAACCTAGTGAACCAGACGAGCAAGAATAAGGAAAGCGCCTCTTCCATTCATAGATGTGGGTAAAAGGCACCTGGTTTCACTTCATCATTGGTAGCGGTAGCCAGAAGAAACTCATCTCAGAAGAGGTCATCAAGCAATTGGCCCTGCCGACAACTCTGCACCCACAACCCTACACAATTGGATGGCTCTCCCAAGGAAGCGATCTCTGTGTTAGCCAATAGTGTCGACTGTCGTACGACATCAATCCCTTCAAATACAAGCTATTATGTGATTTTTCTCCTCTCGAATTTTGTAATGTTCTTTTGGGCCAACCTTATTTATGGAAACGTCATTTTGTATATGAGTCTAGGCCTCATAGTTTTATTATTACTTTGAACAGGAAATTGTACAGGATACCTAAGGCAGTCCCTCCTAGTGTTATTTCCTTGATCTCGACCAAGAAATGTAGGAAGGTCATCTCTCAGACTGAGAAATTTGTATTCTTTTTTATTTTCTCTCATAGTGAGCGCAAGATAGAAACCACATCCAGAGATTTCGTGACCAATCACTCCACACAACAGAAGAAAGTGGATAAGGTCATGGAATAATACTCAGATATCTTCTCCTCTCCTACCCAGGTACATTTGCACTTCCAGGTCAAGCATCCCATCAATCTAACCCCCGATGCACCGCTACCCAATGGGCCAGTCTACCGCCACTCTCTGTTAGAAAATGAGGAGATCAAGAGGTAGATCCAAGAACTAATCCACAAGGGGCACATAAGTCCTATATCATCACCTTATGGGAGCCCAATCATGTTGGTGCATAAGAAATATGAGACCTGGTGACTCTACATTGATTATCAGGCCCTGAATAAAATCATAGTCTAAAATCGGTACCCAATTCCTCGAATCGACGACCTCCTTGATCAACTCACGGTGGCCAAAAACTTTAGTAAGATTGATCTGAAGTATGGCTACCACCAAGTCCCAATAGAACAAGAATATGTATTGAAGACCACCTTCAAGTCAAAAGCAGGTATTTTTGAATGGCTAGTCATGCCCTTTTGTTTGAAAAATGCTCCAACAACTTTTATGAGGATGATGGACGATATCCTACAACCTTTCACCAATAATTTTGTAGTGGTGTATCTGGACGATATCCTCATTTATAGCAAGACTTGGGCAGAACATTTGCAACATATTCAATAGGTTTTGCACACCCTGCGGCAACACAAACAATATTCAAAATTGGAAAAATGCTCCTTCGGCAAGAACAAGGTCCATTACTTAGGATACATAATTGATCGACATGGTGTGCATGTGGATCCACCCAAGATCCAGGTCATTCATGATTGGCCATCCCCAACCACACTCACTAAACTTCTAAGCTTCTTGGGCCTCACCAATTTCTATCGCAGGTTCGTGTTGATATTCTCTCATATCGCATGGGCCCTCATCCAAGTAACCAAGGGTGGCGGTAAGGAAAAAATTGTGTGGGGCATGTACCAAAAAGAAGCCTTCGATGACTTGAAGAATCATTTTTTATCATCCCTAGTAATTTCAATACCTATACTGCAACATCCTTTTGAGATCGAGGCAGATGCTTCGAACTATGTTGTGGGCATCATTCTCACTCAACACAGCCACCCTGTGGCATATCATAGTGAGACACTATTAGATAATTTCTGTAAGTACCCTAATTACGACAAATAAATGTTCTCCATTGTTCAAGCCTTCCGCAAGTGGAGACATTACATTCTTGGGAAGGAGACAGACATCCACACTAATCACAAGCCACTATAGTTCATGTAGACCCAAGGAAAATTGCAGAATGACCGCCATCAGAAGTGGTCCACATACTTACAGAAGTTGCACCTCAACATCAAGTATAAAAAATGAAATACCAACCACGTTGATAATTGTCTCAGCCAACCTCCAGCCGCGAAAATCACCACAGTGCTAGACTCTTGTGGCCAAGAGACCTATGGATGGATCCACCTCTACGAGATAGACCCTAACTTTTCCACCACCTACCAAATGTCGGGCGCAACTCAGTGGTCGCTAATTTCCATATTCAATATGTGTTGTGTCATTTGGTCCATCTCTGCATTCCATCACACAATCGCGTGAAGCTAATTTGGGAACCTCACTACATTCGGGTGGCAGGACACTTTGGCATCGAAATGACAGTGGCAGTGTTGCAGAAACATTTCTACTGGTGGAAAATTCTACAGGATGTCGTCAAGTATATTAGGTCCCGCACTGCATGTGCTATTTCCAAACGACCACTAAGAAACAGAGCCTATACACCCCTCTTCCTACTCCTAACAGGTTGTGGGAATCTATCTCAATGGACTACATGTCGGGCCTCTCATCCACCAATAGGGGAAATGACTGTCTTTTGTGGTTGTTGATTACTTTTCCAAGATGGAAATTCTAGCCTTCTACAAGAAGAACATCAGAACAAAAGACACTACCAAGCTCTTCTTTGAATGAGTATGGGTACATTTTGGGATCCCACAAGCCATTATCTCAGACAGTGACTTTCGGTTCCTTAGTACATTCTGGTCGAGCTTTTGGTCACTACTAGATACCAAGCTCAACAAATCCACTACCTTCCAGCCTCAGACAGATGGCCAAACTGAGGTTGTCAATCAAATGATCGTACATATCCTATGCATGTACAATTCAAAACACCCTCTCACATGGGATGAGAGTCTTCCCTATGTCCAACATAGATACAATCGACCCCTACATAGCACAATTGTCCACAACCCCTTTTAGGCGGGGTTGGGATTCCAACCATTGGGCCCCATGGATGTTGCACTACCCTTGGTGACCACCTCGACTGACTCGTCCCTTGCTCCACTAGAAGCTGACAAATCCACCTGGTTCATTGAGCAGATCTAGCACATCCGCCAACAGGTTCAGGATATTCTACAAAAGTCTAATGCCAAGTGCAAGAAATGCCATGATCAACATCGGGTGCCACATAAGTTTCAGGTGGGAGACAAAGTTTGGTTGCACTTGCAGAAATAACGTCTTACAAGGCCCCATCGGAAGCTTCACCCACTCTATTATGGGTCCTACACCATCACTAAGGATGTGGGTGACAATTATTTTTAGCTCAACATTCCCCTTTTCCTTGGCACACCCAGTCTTCAACGTGGCTCTCCTTCGGCCATATTTCCCACCATTATTGGACACCTTAGAGATAAAAGAGCAGTTGAAACCAAAATATATCAACCCTAATTGCATGCAGCAGGAATCCACTGATAATATTGTGGATGCACATATCAATGTCACTCGACAACAAAGTATCCAGCTTTATCGAGTCGTCAAAGGAGGGAAACTCCTACACCAAGGCAAGTGGCTCACCTGGGGCCAATTTCAACAAAAAATTATTCATATAATGGTGAAATCATTGCAATTGATACCATTTCTTCCTAAGGAGGGAGGACTGATCCAGGTGGATATCGTTGGCCACCCACCTTTTCCAAATCGCTCAAAACAATTTTCGTGCAATTTTGGCAATTAACTATTTTTAGCAGTTTTTAACTTCTGGAGCCATTTTGAGGGCCTAAATAAAGGTTTTTCAGGATCGTTCTTCTCAATGATATCCAAAGTCTTTGATTGAGCCCCCAAATAATATCCTCGACGATACCTTTCCAACGGTCTATCGTGTGCCTAAAACAAAGATCGTATGAAAAAGTTACAACCATGGGAAGTTGATGTACTTAACTTACCCAAACGGGGCCCACATGACTTTTGGCGCTTCATCTCCTAGGGTTAGGTTTTTGGATGTCTAGGGTTTTTGACATTCATGTTTATTGTAAAAATTCCTTCAAATCCTCATTGTAATGATCTTCTGGCGAATGAGAGAAGTCCTCACATCTCTTCTCAGAGATAAGCCTCCACCATTCTAGTAAGCTCGTTTTCCGCTACATTTTACAGTTTCAACTTATTTCCTTATTGAATAGAAAACCAAATTTATTGTATATATATTATTCTGTGTTAAGTATATTGAAACTTGGGAACACATCCCAACATATCTTCCACAATGAATACTAAGACCAGAATGTGATGCACTGACAACTCAATCTATGTTTTGTGCGCACTGTTGCCTTCTTCTTCAACGGCCCTGTTGATGTTTCTTCTAGGGTTTCTTCTTCCTACATTTCCTCCTCTTTGGTGTGGTGATCATCAACCTCTGGGTTTTCCTCTACTATAGGTGTATTAAACTCTGTTTAATCACTTTCATTTTCACCTTGTTCTCCCTCTATGTGCGTCATTCCTAGGGATTTTGTGCTAGGGTTCGCTTCCTTCCTAGGGTTTCGGCCTTGCATTAATTGGCTGACTTTTGTCGCTTCTTCTTTTGGGTTTTCTTCTCCAATCCACGTCAGGCTAATGGATTCATTCTCTGTAGTGGTAATTTCATCTACATTGACCACTCTTCTCATTTCTTCTAGCGGTCTGTTAGTGCTACGGGTCCTTTGCGTGAATTGACTAGGTTGTCTGAAATTTGGTGGTGCCATTTTCTTATCTTCAGGGAATATCTATTGTAGATCTCAGTTGGGCTCTTCACAAATTCTTACTTACTCACGCCCTATTTTCTCTATCGCTCGGTCACTCAAAAATCACAAGTGTTTTATGTTTTCGCTACTTTTCCCATTTTATAGACTCTGTCATTAATGCTTTGAAGCGCCCTTTCTTTTTTGTTCATCAATTTTCCACTTTTTCAGTCATTCTCCATCCCATCGTGTGATGTTTACTTTTCATGTGCGTATTCTTATGAATTTTGTCCCATCAATTTTCTATTTTATGCACGTTGTCATTCTCAACTATCTGTCTACCACTTATTCCTCTAACTACTTCTTTTGGGATTTTTCTTCTTTTTTCTTATTTTTCTTCCTATTATATACAATATGTACAAGTATACTTGTTGCGCTGGAAATACTGAGGGTTACTGGGTTGAGTGTCCCTATACAATTTCAGTGGACTACCATTCACTAGTCCTTGAACTTCCTTGTCTGATAAGTCCTGCAGTTGTACATCATGGTCCTCCATATGTGACAAACTTTATTTGGTATGGCCCTATCCAATGCATTCTAATCTTTCCTCGATGCTACAAATATTTATTTTCATAGAGGATAACCAAATCTCATACTTTGAAGTTCTTCTTCTTAATATGTTTGTCATTACATGCTTTATCTTTTCTTTTTGTACCTCCTGATGGAAACCAACTATGATTTTTGTCTTCTTATAATTCCATAAGTTGAGATAATCATTCCTATGTTGTGCCTCTTTCTATCATTTCTGTAATAGATGCAATGCATAGGCTTGGTATCAAATAATCTAAGGGAACTATTGCTTCCTATAAATACACCAATCTAAAGGGTGTTTTCCATGTTAGATTCTTTCATGTAGTCCTATAATCCCATAGTATTTTTTGTATCTTCAAATCCCAATCATCTATGTTCGCATTACAAATCTTTGTCAAGGAATTCTCCATCTTCAATATGTGTTGTGTAGTCTGGGCCATCTCTGCATTTCATCACGCGATCGCACGAAGCTGATTTGGGAACCTCACTACAATAGGATGGCAAGACACTTTGGCATTGAAAAGACAGTGGTAGTGTTGCAGAAACATTTCTACTGGCCGAAAATTCTACAGGATGTCAGCAAGTATATCAGGTCCTGCACCACATGTGGTATTTCCAAATGACCACTTAGAAATAGGGCCTATACACCCCTCTTCCTACTCCTAACAGGTGGTGGTAATCTATCTAAATGGACTACATGTCGGGCCTCCCATCCACCAATAGGGGAAATGACTGTCTTTTTGTGGTTGTTGATTACTTTTCCAAGATGGAAATTCTATCCTTTTGCAAGAAGAACATCATAGCAAAAGACACTACCAAGCTCTTCTTTGAACGAGTATGGGTACATTTTGGGATCCCAAAAACCATTATCTCAGACACTGACTTTCGGTTCCTTAGCACATTCTGGTCGAACCTTTGGTCACTGCTAGATACCAAGCTCACAAAATCCACTGCCTTCCACCCCCAGACAGATGGACAAACTAAGGTTGTCAATCAAATGATAGTACATATCCAATGCATGTATAATTCAAAACACCACCGCACATGGGATGAGAGTCTTCCCTATGTTCAACATAGCTACAATCGAGACCTACATAACATAATTGGCCATAGCCCCTTTTAGGTGGGGTTGGGATTCCAACCATTAGGTCCCATGGATGTTACACTACCCCCGGTGACCACCTTGGCCGACCCGTCCCCTGCTCCACCAGAAGCTGACAAAGCCACCCAGTTCATTGAGTGGATCCAGCACATCCGCCAACAGGTTCAGGATATTCTACAAAAGTCTAATGCCAAGTGCAAGAAACACCATGATCAACATCAGGTGCCACATAAGTTTCAGGTGGGAGACAAATTTTGGTTGCACTTGCAGAAAGAACGCCTTACAGGGCCCCATCGGAAGCTTCGCCCACTCTATTATGGGTCCTACACCATCACTAAGGATGTGGGTGACAATTATTTTGAGCTCAACATTCACCTTTTCCTTGGCATGCACCCAGTCTTCAACGTGGCTCTCCTTCAACCATATTTCCCACCATTATTGGACACCTCAGAGATAGCAGAGCAGTTGAAACCAAAAGAGCTCAACCCTGATTGCATGCAATAGGAATCCGATGATCATATTGTGGATGCACATATCAATGTGACTCGACAACAAAGTATCCATCTTTATCGAGTCGTCAAAGCAGGGCAACTCCTACACCAAGGCAAGTGGCTCACCTGGGGCCAATTTCAGCAAAAAATTCTTCATCTGATGGGGAATTCATTGCAATGGATACCATTTCTTCCTAAGGAGGGAGGATTGATCCAGGTGGATATTTTTAGCAGTTTTTAACTTTTGGGGCCATTTTGAGGGCCTAAATGAAGGTTTTTCAGGATCGAGCTTCTCAATGATATCCAAAGTCTTTGATTGAGCCCCCAAATGAATATCCTCGATGATACCTTTCCAACGGTCTATCGTGTGCCTAAAACAAAGATCGTATGAAAAAGTTACGACCATGGGAAGTTGATGTACTTAACTTACCCAAACGGGGCCCACATGACTTTTGGCGCTTCATCTCCTAGGGTTAGGTTTTTGGATGTCTAGGGTTTTTGACATTCCTTTTTATTGTAAAAATGCCTTCAGAGCCTCATTTTGATGATCTTCCGGCGAATGAGAGAAGTTGTCACATCTCTTCTCAGAGATAAGCCGCCACCATTCTAGTAAGCTCGTTTTCTGCTGCATTTTACAGTTTCATCTTATTTCCTTATTGAATAGCAAACCAGTTTTATTGTATATCTATTATTCTGTGTGAATTATCTTTTAATAATTTGTATTCATTTCGTTCTGCTCATAAAATCTAGATCACAAATTGAATGGCTATATACTGAAATGATCCCCATTCTATAGAAAAAAGTTTCTTATGTCTATCTCCTGGTGTTATCCTAATATGATGATATCTTTAAAACCCATCTGTAAAAGAATAAGATTATTGACCTCCTACATTTTACATCAATTCATCTCTAAATGGGGTAGTAAGAGGATCATGTAAGCAAGCATCATTTAGTTTTTTCAAATCTTCACAAATCTCGATTCCCCCCTGCTACTTTTCCTACACCACCATAGGACTAATCCATTCTGATTCTTCTACAGGTTCTATGACACCAACTTCCATCATCTTGTCAATTTAATCCTTCACTTTCTATTTGTATATTGGATTCAATCTATAAGGTCTATGTATTATAAGTCTATATTTGGGCTTCAAGGGTATATTCATCTCTCCTAGTTCTCCTACTAATCCCTTCATCCCTGAAAATGTCACTGGGAACAAGTCATTGTATTCTTGCAGTAATTATATGATTCTTTCTATTGTTTGATTATCCCAATAATATCCAATGCTTGAAATCTATATCTTTAATGGCACAACATGATATTTTGAATCTAGATTTGGACCTTCTATTTCCCTTTCTCCTTCAACTTCTAAGATCCGGATATTGCGCGGATTCTCCTCTATTGTATGTTCTTCTTCTGAGACATGATAATAGTGTAGCAATTGTTTAAATGTCTATATATTTTTCTTCTGATATGTCAAAAATATTTCAAATTATGGTTCTTCAAATATTACGTCTCTTACCACATTCAACATTGTAGTTATCTATGTACTTTCATGCTCAAAGAAAAATGTAACTAGAAAATTTTGTTGTATCTCTTCCTAGTTTGTAGTTTCTCTACATTGTTCATGTTCTGTGTACCTGTTCTTTGGAATGCATTATAATGTGTGAATAAAATGGTGTGGCCATTCTTCTAGTGGTACTAATATCCATTGAACCATGCACATATCTATGTGTTCTTTAGGTTGTCCAATTCCATCATATTTCTCCTAATATCCATGCTCCTGCTTTGCGTCAAATCTGATGCACAGTAACCTTTTTCACTGAAACCGGTTGTTTATATTCTCTTTGTTTGTACCCCACCATAAGGAAGGTGTAGCTTTCAAAGAAATATCTTCAACTTCTAAGATCCGGATATTGCGCGGATTCTCCTCTATTGGATGTTCTTCTTCTGAGACATGATAATAGTGTAGCAATTGTTTAAATGCCTATATATTTTGCTTCTAATATGTCAAAAATATTTCAAATTATGGTTCTTCAAATATTATGTCTCTTACCACATTCAACACTGTAGTTATCTATGTACTTTCATGCTCAAAGAAAAATGTAACTAGAAAATTTTGTTGTATCTCTTCCTAGTTTGTAGTTTCTCTACATTGTTCATGTTCTGTGTACCTGTTCTTTGGAATGCATTATAATGTGTGAATAAAAT
>ML793269.1:254560-280120 GCA_009831015.1 Picea engelmannii | reverse complement strand
ATAACCCAACAACTACCCATATTCATGTGTTATTCATGAAAGAAGAAAAGGAATGCTCCATTTATTCTTTAATATTAAGATGTAATTATCTATGTAATCAACTTACCTAACAAGCGAATAATATTATCTACATGAAGTATTAAGATGCTATAACATAAAAGTATGGGGGATGGGGGTTTTTGATGTGGGTCCTCCTCCTCCTCCCAACTAGCCCACGTTACCTTTCCTACCTCCACCATCCACCCCCCTTACTCATATTTCAACGTGATTAAGAAAAGGTAATTATGAAATATGATGATTAAAACTACAAAATTATCATGTAATAATTATTCAGATTTCATGTTTATATAAATTTGTTTTATCGCATAGTTATAATGAATGTAGAAATCTTATTGATGCATAAATATTTAGATTTTGAAGTAGTTATGATATATATATATATATATATTTTTGATAATTTTTTAAACTTTTTTATTTTATGAAAATTTTAAATGTGTATTTTATTTTACAATGTTATTATTTGATAAATATAGGTATAAGTTTTAGGGTTTATATATGGTTTATAGACTATTTTTTTATACTTTTTCTTAAAAAAAGATTCACTAATTTATTTTTTTTGAAAATGATTAGCTCAAATTTTATATAATAATTTTTTTTTATGTGAGAAATAGCTCAAATTTTATAGAAATTATAAAAAGTTCTTAAAAATTTAAATATTTTTACAAAAATATCATTAAACATTTTATAGTTTGTATATAAAAAACTAGTAAAATTCGCCAAAATTTTTACACTTTGAAATAAATTTTCATCCTCAAATTATATTTGATTTCAAGATCTTTAAAAAAAATTATAATAAATAAAAAAATAAATTAGAAGGCATACTTTTTTTACCTAAAATCTTTGGAAAGAGGGCATCAAATGGCATAGCCTTTTCTAATATTATAAGATTCAATAGAATTCCAAATGAAACTAGATTTAATTAAATTTGTGTCATATGGTTGAGTGGAAGAAATTTTTTCGTATGTTAAATATTTGAATCAATTTAAAGTTAGAATATATAAAAATATGTTTAAATCACAATTTTTTTCAAAATTTTCAATAAAAAGATTTATTTGAAATGGTATTTTAAACAAAAAGATTCTACCATGTATATAATATTCATTATAATCAACATTTAAGTGGTGTTTTTTGTTAAATGTTTTAAATTAGTGTTATTTATCCACTACTACATTTGGGTCAAAAGATTATGTTTATTATGATGTTAATTTCGATAGAAGCTTTTTGTGTTATTTTTTTTCCTTGGAATTAGTTAACACTAAAAAAAAAGTCTGATTAAAGTTGATTTATTGATGCTTATTAACATTGTAAAATCGTAAAGAGTTTGGAGACTTGACTTTGTGCTTGGAGACTTGACTAGGTTTCAGCCATAGAATAATGCATCACCAAACATTGTTTTATTGCGGTTAGAGATGTCATTTTATCCACATTCAAATGTTGATATATTGACATATAAACATTGATTCCATTTCATAAACATCATTTTGAGAATGTTGTTTTAAAGTAAGGTCAACTTCTAATGTGTCAAAGTTGTTTTAAGATGAGACCAAAGTGTAGTGTGCCTAAATATATTGTGCATCACATATACACTCACTCTCAACCAAGTATAATCATCTCACATGATCAACTAAAAGAACATAAGTCAACACATATCATTAAAGGGGACACACATGCCACATCATCAACACATGTGCCATTATAGGGAGCATTATAAATCATATCCACTACCTCATGTGCACATAAACTTTTAAATGCAAAAGTGCAAGGCATCAAGTCATACACAATAATAATAAATGAACCCCAAATAAAATACATAATATAAGCATAATTAGGAACCTACACAATATGAAAAATGCACTAAATCTAGTATAAAATGCATGTGCTAATAGGCTTTACTAATGGTGGACTCTCCCTTGACTCAATTCCAAAGGGGACAAGTAACATCTCAATATTGTTTCCATTTCCTACAAAACAAATTGAGGTAGGGAGCATATGATTTATATGAGGATAATTCCCATCTCTCATGGTGCAAGTTAGGGGTATATAGTTGATTAGTAGTATATGGGTTTATAGTGATCATCGTATGAATAGTGATTACAATTGATTAGGGATATGATTAGTAGTGATTACAATTGATTAGGGATATGTGAGTTTATAGGGTTTGGGGTTAAGGTTGATTGAGGTCAATGCAGATATAATGGTTAGAGGTTAATGGGGTTATAAAGGTTAGGGGTTTTTGTTTAATGGGTTTATGAGGATTTATGGTTAAGGTTGAATAGAGTTAAGGGGGTTATATGGATTATGTGTCAATATTGATACGCAGGTTAGGGGGTTTGTCGGGTTATATGGTTTAATATTTAGGGTTGATATGAGTTGTGGTGTAGTGGTTAGGGATTAGTGGATTAGGAATTAGGTCTAGGTTAGTCGGGTTGTAATCATGAAGGGTTAATAACACTTAAGATTTTATGGGGTTATAATAGTTAGGAGTTAAGGTCATTAGGGGATAGTAAGGTTATAAGGGTTGTGGGTTTATTTCAACTTGGCTTCAATGGTTTTCTAGGGGCAATATGGGTTAATAACAAAATCTATGTCAAATGTATGCCATAAAGTAGGAACCTATAATCATTGACATGAAGAAATAACATCATATATAGCTAAGTGAACTAAGACATATCTATCTCCTACATGCATGTTCACAAACCGTACCACACATAACAAATCCACTCTAATGATCATGGAATAAGAATATCACATATGTTAATGGAGTGAATTAATAAGTGGACAAAGTTAACCTTCCCAATGAGTTGATTTTTTTTTCAATGAGGCAAAGTTTCTTTCTGATCCATCATTTTTTTTAAATGTTGATAATTCAAATCTTTTAAAATGGGTTGAAACCCTTCAGGACATATTTCCATGGTCAAATCTTCCATCAATCAAGTGGAACTATAAATTTTGACAAGATTCCTACTAGATTTGGGGAAGAATTTTGACCACAAAAAATTTGAGCTTGTCCACTTATTAACTTACTCCTATGTTAATAATATATATATATATATAATTTTAAGGTCACAGCCAAGCCAGACACCAAATTGGTGTATGAGACTCCCTTGTTTATGACAAGGGACCAACCTTTGCGCTGCGATTTGACTACTAAAGTCTATGAAGGTGTACATTCCTGATCTATATTTAGTAGAGGAACAAATTGATTAACATACTGAATACAATAAACACAAACATATGAAGAACATCACAGATATCTAGTGAACAATATCTTGTATTGAATAAATGAAATGGGTTGAATCTATAAAACTGCATAATTGAAACACTTGCTTGAATGGTGGTAGCTATCTCTGAGAAGATATGTGGCTGCTATGTGCATATGTTTGAGAATAATGATTACAATGAGGCTCCAATTTCTTTTTTGATATTACTCGTGAATTCCAAAACCCTAGACATCTAAAAAACTAACCCTAGGAGGTGAAACACCAAAAGTCATGCGGGCCCCTATAGATAAGTTGGTACCTTAACTTCTCGGGGTCATAAATTTTGCATACAACCTCCATTTTGGTGCATGATGGCCCGTAGGAAAGGTATTTCAGAGAACTACACATTACGTCATCAAACTCTGACTTCTTCTATAGTTTAACTGTGGGGAGCCAAAAAAACATTGTTTAGGGCTCCAAAACGGCCCTTGAAGTACAACAAGATGTGCTGACATGAAAACATACAAAATAAGTTAGTTGGATTAGGTGAGAGGCCACCAGTATCTACCTGGAATATGTGTAGGGATTCATAAATCCCTAGAAGTGTAGAACCCACAATTACAAAGAAGTACAAAAGAACATGTTGAACTAAAAATGGACAAGAGGAGCCTATTGGAATAGGTGGGTGGCCACCAATATCCACCTGGATCAATCCACCCCCCTTAGGAAGCAATGGTCTCCATTGCGTTGAGTTCCTGCATCGGGTGAGGAAACTTTTGTTGGATTTGGCCCCGGGTGAACCACTTTCCTTTGTGTAGGAGTTGCCCTGCCTTGAAAACCTAATAAAGTTGGATCCTATGCTAGAAAGTGCCCTTGACCTATGTGTCCACTATCTGAGCTCTATTTCATGCATTCAGGGTTGATCTCTATTTGTGTCAGTTGATATATGATCTCTAAGGTGTCCAATAATGGTGGAATGTATGGTTGAAGGAGGTCCACATTGAACACTAGGTGCAGGCTAAGGAAGGGTTGAGTGTTGAGCTCAAACGCATTACTACCCACAGCCTTGGTGATAGTGTAAGGCCCATAGAAAAGTGGGTGGAGCTTTTGATGGGATCCTATGAGACGCTCCTTTTGCAAATGTAACCAAACTTTGTCTCCAACCTAAAATCAGTATGGTATCCTATGTTGATCATGGTGTTGCTTGTACTTAGCATTGGATTTCTACCAAATATCTTGGACCTGTTGGAAGATGTGTTGAATCTGCTCAATGAACCTGGTGGCTTTGTCGGTCTCAAACTGAACATGTGAAGATTTTTTCTGTGTGGTGGAAAGAGGTAGTGCAACATCAATGGGACCTAAGGGTTTGAATCCCAACCCCACCATAAATGGGCTATGGTCGGTGGAGCTATGGAGAGCCATGTTGTAACTGTGTTGAACATAGGGGAGACTCTCATCCCATGTACATGGATGCTTATATTTGTACATGTGCAGGATGTGCACAATCATCTGATTGAAAACCTATGTTTGGAGGTCTGTTTGGGGGTGGAAAGAAATGGATTTAGTGAGCTTGGTGTTGAAAAATGAACAGAGACTTGACCAAAATGTGCGAACTTGTTGTCCTAGTCAGAGATGATGGTATGTGGTATCCCAAAATGGACCCACACTCATTCAAAGAAGATCTTGGTAGTATATACCACTGTGATATTCTTCTTGTAGGCTGTGAGGATGGCCATCTTCGAAAACTGATCAACGACCACAAATATGCAATCATTGTCTTTCTTGGTGGATAGAAAGCCAGACATGTAATCCATTGAGATGGATTCCCAAGGATTATTGGGAGTAGAAAGAGGGGTGTATAAGCCTTGCTTATTGATGGTTGGCTTGGAGATGTCACATGCAGTGCAATATCTGATATACTTGTTGATGTCTTGTCAAATTTTTGGCCAATCAAAATATTTTTGAAGAACGGCCACAGTTTTCTCCATGCCAAAATGTCCTGCCATTCGACCATAGTGGGCTTCCCAAATAATCTTTGCACGCTCTCTTGTAGGAACACATAGATGGCCTAGATGGCATAATAGTCCATCCTGTATGTGAAAATCGATGATAGTCACACATGTACCCAAGAGTTGATAGGTGGTGGCAAAGTCTGGATCTTGTTGATAAAGTTGGGGCCACTTAGATGCCTCATGTCCACAAGAATGGAGCACAGTGGTGAGTGAAACCATAGGAGGTCGACTAAGGCAGTCAACAACACAATTGGAGATATTTGTCTTATACTTGATGTTGAGATAGAACTGTTGTAGATAGGTGGACCACTTCTTATGGTGGTCGTTCTATAATTTCCCCTGTGTCTATATGAATTGTAGATTCTTGTGATCAGTGTGGATGATCATCTCCTTTCCCAGAATGTAACGTTTCCATTGACGAAAAGCTTGTACAGTGGAATACATTTCCTTATCATAGGTGGGGTATTTCTGGACAGTATATGAGAGTGTCTCACTATGGTATGCCATCGGATGACCATGTTTAGTGAGAACTATGCCTACAGCATAATCATATGCATCGATATCAATCTCAAACGGTTGTTGCAGATCGGGCAATGAGAGTACTGGAGTTGAGCACAAGCGATGCTTTAGATCATTGAATGCTCGTTGTTGTTCCTTCCCCCACATAAACTTTTCCCTCCCACCACCCTTGGTCACTTGGCTGAGGGCCCATGCAATATGGGATAATCCTAACATGAACCATCGGTAGAAGTTGGCCAATCCCAAGAAGCTTCGAAGCTTAGTTAGTGTGGTCGGGGCTGGCCAATCACATATGACTTGGATTTTAGCTGGATCAACATGTACCCCATGCTCATAAACAATGTATCCCAAGTATTGGACCATGTTCATTCCAAAAGAGCATTTTTCCAAGTTGGCATATAGCTTGTGTTGTCGCAGAGTGCTCAAAACCTATTTAATATGTCACATGTGCTCCTCCAAAGTTCTGTTGAAGATGAGGATGCCATCCAAATGTACCACCACAAAAGAGTTGGTGAAGGGTCTCAATACATCATCCATCAACCTCATGAAAGTGGTTGGTGCATTTTTTAAGCCAAAGAGAATGACCATTCATTCGAAGAGACCTTCTTTAGATTTGAAGGTTGTCTTCCATACATCAGTTAATTTGATGGGAACCTAGTGGTAGCCAAACTTTAGGTCAATCTTGTTGAAGAACTTTGCCCCCTTGAGTTGGTCAAGAAGTTCATCAATTCTAGGAATTGGGTACCGGTTCTTGACTGTGATTTTGTTAAGGCTCTGTAATCAATGCAGAGTTGTCAAGTCCCATCCTTTTTCTGCAACAGTACAATCGAGCTTTCGCAAGGGAGGATTTGGGTCTCATGTGCCCCTTTTAAAGAATATCTTGGATCTAATCCCTGATTTATCCATTTTTCATTAGCGAGCGATGATAGAGTGGTCCATTAGGTAGAGGTGCACCAAGGGTCAGATTAATTGGATGCTTGACTTGGCAGTGCTTCGATACCCTAGTGGGTGAGGAGAATATGTCTTTGTATTCTCTCATGATCTCGTCCACTTGATTTTGTTGCAAAGAGAGGCTCTGTGTAGAGGCCACAGATGTGGCGGTGACCTTATGCTTATTGTGATCATAGATCACAAAGAATATGAACTTATTGATTTTTGAAATGACCTTATTGCATTTATTAGTAGAGATTAAAGAAATAGCAGTAGATGATGCTACCTCTGGTATCCTGTATAATTTTCTACCCAAAGTAATAATAACATTGTGGGGTCTAGATATGTGGATTTTTTGAGAGGGCTGACTATTGTTTCAACTTCAAACCCAACGCACACCACCCTCTCTCTTTTTGTTGCGGCCATGGAGGCCGAGGGAGAGGGGCCTTCGGCCCCCTCCTATAGTTCTATCACTACCAAGGAGCACAACTCCAACCATTCCAAACGATCGACCTTCTAACTCCCGGATGTCATGCAATAGATCATTTGGGAGGAAGAAATGTCGAAGGAGAAGCAGATGGAAATCGACTTAGAATCCAACCACCAAAAAACTACTCGTACTTGGGAACCAGGAAAATGTATCCTGCAAGCCTCGATTGCTCTAGAATATATCATCAACTCTCGAAGAATCGAAGATCAGAAAAAATACATGAGGTACTTTTCCCTGATAGAGAAATTCCTAGGGCTATGGCCTTTGGAAAAGGACCTCGTCAAATGGATTCAGCATTGGTGGAAGCCCAAGGGCCACTATGACCTCCAACTTGGATCAAAGGGCTTATTTACAATCATCTTGCACAACTTGGAGGACATAAAATAAATCTTTTAAGGAGGGATGAACTTTTACAACTCGGCAGGCCTCTTCCTTCACTTTAGGATGAAAAGATTTAGCCCATAAAAGGAATACTTCACCCATGCCCCGGTTTGGCTAAGATTATATTCTCCCCCACATTAATTTTGGCTAGAAGAGATTCTCCCAGGAATCGGCAACACCATTGGCATCTACATCAAAGCCTCAGAGGCGACACAACAATGAAGGTACACTACTTATGCCCACATTTGTGTCTATTTGAACATCTCCAAACCTCTCCCCAAAAACATTACCCTAGATTACCAAGATGACGAATGGGCCCAAACCCTAGACTATGAGCACATCCCATTTCATTGCCAGAAATGCCATGAGCATGGTCATATCTTCCGCAAATGCCCTTTAAATAATCCCACTAAACCCTCTTCAGAAGACCCTGACAAATCCAAGGACAGTTTCACCCAGGTCACGGGTTTACACAGGTATCAAGCCAACCCCCAACCAAGAACTCCTTCGAATCCCTTCAAATCCGATCAGATATCCCCTCCTCCTCAGCCGACCCACTAGAAACTCTTGCAACCAGCCAAAACCCAGCCATTCTCTATCACCCTGCCCCACTTTCTTCACAACCACCACCCTTAGAGGCCTCCCTTCCTACTACACTCAGACCAAAAATGGGAGACCCAGATACAAACCTGGAAGATCATGAGCTACCAGGTATTGATATGGCGCATCTGGAGCAAGCCTACCACAAGAAGCAAATGTACACCATACCAACAGACCAGCTGCACAAAGTACACAAAGTCTTTCTCAAATCTTCGGTAGGAGGATTAGCCCGAGCTAGTACGAATCTTGGAACACAAAAATGCACCTCGAAGGATCAACACAAGCTCACAAAAGATGAAAAAAAGAGAGGGAGGAAACCAAAACATCAACTCATTCAAGATGTCAGTAATTTTCTTGTCAACTCAGGTCAGATTCATCTAATCTATGAAATTTTCCCTCCCCTCCAACCCTCACTGTCCTCATGAAGATGCTATCTTGGAATATAAGGGGCCTCAATGCAAAAATCAAACAAGGTTTCCTTAGAGAAGGAATTAAAAAGGAACAGTCGGACATACTTCTTTTGCAAGAAACAAAATGTGTGGGAGAGAAAGCTTCTTCTACCCTTCAAAAATTTTGGAAGCAAGCCCAACATGTGGAAGTCGATGCCAAGGGGCCAATTGGTGGCCTAGCGATGCTTTGGAATCCAACCACAGTTTTGGTGGATGACTTTTTCACTTCCAAATGGACCATTACAACCTCCTTTGGTCTTATTGGTTCGAAAAAACTAGGCTACATTACTAATGTCTACGAACCCACGAGACCAAGAGACAAGGAAGGCTTCCTCCATCACTTAAAATGGAGATCCAACCACATAGGCTCCCAAATATGGGTCCTAGGGGGGTAAATTAACATGATAACAAGACTGGGGGGAGAAAATGGCGACACATGCACATTGGGAAATGACAGTGAGAATTTCAACCGTATCATTGACCTTCTAAAACTCATAGATGTAGGAACAAACAATGGACCCTTCACATGGTCTAGCAGTCTCTCGGGGGATCAACATGTCTCTAGAAGACTAGACTGTTTCCTCATTTCAGAAGCCCTTATGTTGGGTGGCCTATCTTGGAATGTCACGGTCATCGATACCCCAGGTTTGGATCATTGGTCGATACTACTATCAATTAACATCAGTGGCACCCTAGGCAGAAATCCTTTCCACTTTGAAAGTTTCTGGTTGACACACCCAAACTTTCAAGCTAACATCAAGATATGGTGGGAAGAAGTGGCCATCCAATCAGGGACCCCTACGTACAGATTCCAACAGAGAATAAAAAACCTCAAACAACATCTGAAATACTGGAATAAATCCACCTTTGACGACATCTTCCAAGCCCAGGAAAGTCTCAATAATAAAATGCAAAGCCTCCAACAACAAATGAGATATAAAGGCCTTACAGAATCCCTAAAGAACCAAGAAGCCCTACTAAACAACCAGATCGCAAAAAGATGGGCACAAGAAGAGATACTCTGGAGACAAAAATCGTACATTCAATGGTTAAAAGATGGGGAACAAAACACCAAATTTTTTCACAAATCCATGGTCCAAAGGCACCAAACCAATTTCATTACTTACCTAGTCTCAGAACAAGGAACGAAAATTCAACAACATGCACATATAAAAAAGGAACTTCTCTCTTACTACAAAAACTTTCTATTGGAGCCCCCAGTGGATCACTCATAGACTATCAAATCTATCCTCAAGAACATCCCTAAGGGGGTCACCAAAGATAAGAATGAAGCACTCATGAGACCGATCACCCAGGAGGAGGTCGACCAATATCTTATGGACACCCTACTGGGAAAAGCTCCTGGGCCAGACGATTTTACTTCCAATTTCTTCCACAATTGTTGGAGCATCATCCACGAAGATGTGTGGGAAATCATTGAGGACTCAAGAAGATCCAGGTAGGTCCTCCAAGCCCTCAATGTGAATTTTCTCACCCTCATACCCAAAGATAAAAATACTACATCCCCCTCACACTTCCGTCTCATTTCCCTCCACAACGTCATTTACAAACTCTTAACGAAGATCTTTGCAACACGCCTTGAACCAATCCTATCGTTCATAGTTTCTCCAGAACAATCAGGATACATGGAGGAAAGACAAATTCTAGACAGTGTTATCCTAGCTCATGAAGTAATCCACTCGTTTCACTCAACCAAATCTCAAGGTATTCTCCTAAAACTGGATCTCTCTAAATCCTTTGATAAATTAAGTTGGAATTACTTAAATTCAACCCTCCTCGCCTTCAACTTTGAGCCCAAGTGGTTCTTCTGGATTGTCAACCTCACCTCTTCAACCCTGTTCTCCATCTTGATTAATGGCGTTCCCTTGAAACCCTTCTCACCCTCCAAAGGAATAAAGCAAAGAGAATCGCTCTCGCCCTTCCTCTTCATAATTCTAGGAGAGGAGCTAAGTCACACCATCAAATATTCCATCACTAATCACTCACTCTCTAGTCTCACCCCTCATGGAATTTATCCCCCCATCTCTCACAGCCAATTCGTGGATGACATTCTTCTAATGGGGGAGTCCACATCTTGAGAATCCCTCTACATCAGATCTATCATCAACCTCTTTTACGAAGCTTTGGGAATGGAGGTGAATCTCTCCAATCACAAGTATTCTTCTTCAACACACCAATCAAGATCCAAAACCATCTCATGCAATTATTGGTTTTTACTCATAGTGTCCTCCCCTCCGTCTACCTAGGTATCCCCCTTATTGATAACCCACTAAGAAATTTATCTTGGGATTCCCTGCTATCCATCTTCTGAAAGAAACTCTCCCTGTGGACCTTCTGATCTCTCAATCTTCCTGGTTGCCTCATCCTCCTCAAATCAGTCCTACCTGCCCTTCTTGTTTACACTTTCTCAACTTTAGTTTCCCCAAACTTCATCCTCAGCACCTTAAGAAATATACAAAGAAGCTTTCTCTAGAAGGGCACTAAAGAAGGGCACAAAATGACCTTGGTAAGCTATCAAAAATTCTGCAAACCAAAAAATGCAAGGGGCCTTGGCCTCAGAGACTTAGCTCTACTCAAGAAGGTCCTCAGTGCTAAAATTTGGTGAAGATGGATAAAGAAACCCCAAGACCTTTGGGTGTGCCTTTGGAGGAAACAATACACTCCTACAACCCCAGAAAAGGAGCTCATCATGTGTAATGGTCAGAGCCCTAGCTCGCTCATCTGGAACGTGGCCAGAAACAATAGGGAACTCATCACAGAACACTCTTTCTGGGAACTACATAGTTGGACTTCATCTCTCTTTTGGAGTGACTCCTGGAAACAAATCCCAGCCCTGAATACAGATCCAAAGTTGAGCTCCTTCATCCCCTTCATGAAATAAGAAGGCCTCTTCAAAGTGTCAGATTTATGGAACCTTGAGGTTACAAGGGAAATCTGGCGCACCTAGAAAAACTCCCACGAGGCCTTGAACATCCCCACTGATTTAAATCTTAAACCTCTACAAGACCATCTTGATTCTAGGAAAATCTTAAGACAACAAGGGGATGACATCCTCAGATGGGGACACACCACCACAGGTACCTTCAATATCCAAGAAGCTTACCACTTAAGAGCAAGACATAGATCCTTACTAAGAGAAGAGGTATGGGGAAAGATTTGGGAAGAAAAATCCTGGCCAAAAATCAGCACCTTCCTTTGGCTAGCTATGCACAACAACATTCTCAACTAGGATAACTTAAGGAAAAGGGGTTTCATCGGTCCTTCCTGGTGTCATTTACACGGTTCAGAGGAGGAAAATCAACACCATCTCCTCAATCTTTTCACTTACAATTCGTCCATCTGGGATCATAGTCCCAACCTCATGCGAACCACATATAGGAACCGCACAGGTATCCAGGAAACTTTAGTAGGATGTTGAACCTCGATCTTTCAATCCCCCATCCTCAATAGAATATGGAATATTTTACCGGGTTTCATTCTTTGGAAAATATGGAAGGAACATAATAGACGAATATTCAAATCAAATGTCAGGAATTGGCATGAAGTATTGAATACAATGCATTCCAATATCAATGAAACAATCTCTATGTATCCTTGGATGGACCAGGACTTAAACTGCCCAATGAATGAGTGTTACATCCTTAATTCCTGGAAACTCAATATCCACCCTCCTCCCACCAGCTCCTCCACTGTAGTCAGTCGTAAGACAAGCCCCACTCATTGGGAGGCTCCACACACAGGTTGCCACAAATTAAATTTTTATGGGGCCTCCAAAGGAAATCCAGGACCTAAAGGATATGGATCATTCATCCACAACATCAAAGGGGATATCCTCCACATCATCACGCTACATAAATATGGGGACTTCTTTGTGGTCTTCAAGTGGCCAAATATCAATATCTATTCCCCATCATTGTAAAAGGTGATTCACAAATTGCCATAAATCTCCTCTCTCATCTCCTCAATGGGGTAGACACAGAGAAAATATCTCCAAGATGGAGACTTATGAATGAGCTTCTCATAATCAAATCCATCCTCCATCCTCATTGGGTTATCTTTCCTTCTCATGTTCGAAGATCGACAAATCAAGTCACTAATTAGTTGGCAAATTTGGGAGTCGATCTGGAGGAAGGAGACTTCTCATTCTCCCCCACCTCTAATTCCTCCCATGCCACATTTATCGCCTACAAAAACATATCCAATACCAAGGACCAACCCTCATATGGGAAGCTTCCAAGCTTAGCTCGAGGATAAACCATGGGGAGGCCACCTAACCAGACACCCAGAAGAAAAAATATTAGCTATTAGATCTAAGCGCATGGACCAACAGTCGATGGCTCTTGAGGTAAGTGCATGAGACTTAACCTTTTGGAAGAGCATAGGAGAACGGACTCACGAAGTCCTGAAGTCTATCAGAACTGTCAATTTTCAAGGTGTACATGTGGAAGAAGATCCGAAAGTTTGAGGATTCGAACCTTGGAAGATTTTCAAGGAGAAGAGTGAAAAATCGTGAAGCCCGAAGTCGCAAGGTCATCTAGACCGTTGGATCACGGAAACTCGTGGACCGCTAATTTGGTTCGGAGTTTGGGAGATGGGAGGAAATAAGGGAGTCATATTCCAAAGTCCTGAAACACGAAATCCCACATCACGAAGTCCCGAAATGCGAAGAGGATATTTGGATGGTTGGATCGCAGAGAGTCATGGGCTGAAGATCTGATGCAAGCAGATTTCGAAGTTCAGGAATCGGGAGAAACAAGGGGAGAAACCTTCTGACATCGCGAAGTGAAAAGTCCCAAAGCGCTCGGAAGTGGACCTCGGGTCATAGTTGGAGGTCACATCAGTGGAATTCAAGGGAAGGAGATAGCATTTGATAGGCTCTTCGTTCGACATTCTGGATTCGAGAGAGTCAGGAGTGACTCGTCAAAATCATCCGAAGCCCGATGTCCCGAAGCAATTTTCGGATAGGCGTATGATCATAGCTCATGGTCTCATGAAAGGAAGGGGCTTAGCCAAAAAATCCAGCACCCACTGTGTAGTATTCTCATGAAGGTTCGCAGGGCCAAGGCTTGGCCCAGTTTTTATGTCTTTCTTACTTCAGGTTACTGTGTACTTTCATCTCTTGGAATCCATGGGAGGTTAGCCTGTGTTTTCTTTTCTTTTTAGTCTAGCAATCAGCACTTCGCCCTGCGTGGCATCGTAGTCTATTTTTGTATGTTTCATTCTTATTTTTTGGACATGTGGCAGCGGTGGTTTCCCAGAAGGGCATGGCTACCATGCATGTTTAGAAACTACAGACAGTTGTAACTTCTTTGGCAGGCTTCAATACAAACTCTAACTTACAAAAAAAAAAAAAAAAACGTTGTGGGGTCTAGACTCATACACAACATGACGCTTCCATAAATATGGTTGTCCTAAAAGAAAATCACAAACTTCAAGGGGAGCAATATCACACAATACCTCATCTTTAAAAGGCTTGATTTTGTAGGGAATATGAAATTGTTGGCTGACACAGATATCTCTTCCTTGGTGAAGCCAACCGATGGTGTAGGGTTGCGGGTGTGGTGTTGTTGGAAGGTCCAACCACTTTATGACCTCTTCTGAAATCAGGTTCTTCTTACTGTTGCTATCGACAATGAAATGAAGCAGAACCCCCTTTACCCACATATGTGAGTGAAAGAGGCGTTCCCCTTCCTTTGGTTCTTCTAGTTTGCTTGGCCAAACTTTGGTGGTAGTGACAATGGCACTGGGTTTAGCATCGATAATCTGATTCCCTCCTTCAAGATTTGATTTGGAATCAAAATCAACATATGACTCAGAATCCTTCAGCTCGGCCACGAGTGACTTCTTGGAGTGGCATTCTTCAGTGTTGTGTCAAGGTCTTTCATGGTACTCACACCATTTTCCTGTGTCCTTCTTTGTCTTCTCAATTCTCTTCTTGTGTTGCAGCTTGGACTGGTTGTCCTGAGAGTGGCCATCTTTTCTCTGTCCCTTTTTGTGTGGGTTGGGGTTTCTTTTTCCCTGTTTCGACTGTGAGGAGTTTGTAGATCCAAACTCTCTTCTCTTCTGCTTAAATTTTTTCTCAATCTTGACAGTGTATCTATAATTTGTACCCAATGAGGTGATGTCCAGAAACTCCATTTCTATTTGAATGTATATATGAAAACAATCGCGGTATTTGAGCACCAGATGTCGCTCGGAGTCTTTGATACCCAATTTTGTGCACAGGGTATGGAAAATATTGGTTAAATCTGGTATTTTCTAGTCCTTTTCTTGATGCAGGGTGGTCCATCTAGTGTACTTGTCCTCATAGCTTTCAACAGGGTAGTATTGTTCTTTAATGGCATCCCAAAAGGAATCCCATGTAGGGGAAACCAAAAATATTGCAGATTCCTCTATGGCCCTTTGCTCAGAGTAAGTGTCCCAACAGTCCTTAACATGGGGGATGGCCTTGAGGAGTGCAAAAGTAATATTTCCCCTATCGGAAAAATTGTGGACCAAAAAATACCCTTTGAGCATATTCAACCATTTATGTACAACTTCTGCATCTATTAGTCCTTCAAATAATGGAATATCAAAATTTACCTGTAACTTGAAGGGGATTGAATGGCCACTTGATGAAGTGGTTCTCTTGTGGGTAGTCGTCAAAGGATCTACGCAAAGTTGTCCATCATTTCATTAATTTGTCACATAAGGGATTCCTCGAGCAACATTTTAAAAGGATCTCATGCTCAATCATATTTATTTTCGTCTCCCATGGTTGTTGTCGAGATCAGTGCATTTGATACTGTAATGGATTGATTGGTTCGAGTCCCAACTTCTTGTACCCAGATCCTATCGAGGACATGCACAAAGAAAAATAAATGAAGAGCAGATCGCTCTCATACCACTAATCTGGATTTAGGAGTGGAATGAACTGATTAACAGACTGAATACAATAAATATAGAGACATGAAGAACAAGATAGATATACAGTGAACAATATATTCTATTGATAAGTGTCCCACCATTCTTTAATATGGGGGATGACCTTGAGGATTGCAAAAGTAATATTTTCCTTATCAGAAAAATTGTGGACCAAAAAATACCCTTTGAGTAGATACAACCATTTATCTACAACATCTACATCTATCAATCCTTCAAATAATGGAATATCAAAATTTACTTGTACCTTGAAGGGGGTTGCATGGCCGCTTAATGAAGATGATTCTCCTGTGGACAGTCACCGAAGGATCTACGCAAATTTTTTCATCATTTCATTCCTATGTCACGCAAGGGCTTCCTCGAGCAACATTTTAAAAGGATCTTTTGCTCCATCATCTTTATTTTTGTCTCCCATGGGTTGTTTTCGGGATCGATGCAATTGATCTTGCAACGAATCGATTGGTTTGAGTCCCAACTTATTGTACCCAGATCTTGTCGGGGACATGAACGAAGAAAAATAAATGAAGAGAATACCACTCTGATACCACTGATCTAGATTTAGGAGCGGAACAAACTAATTAACAATCTGAATGCAATAAATGCAAAGATATGAAGAACAACATAGATATCCAATAAACCATATCTTCTATTGAATAAATGAAATAGGCTAAAACTGTAAAACTGTAGAATTGAAACACTTGCTCAAATTGTGGTAGCTATCTCTGAGAAGAGAAGTGGCTGCTACGTACATCCATCTGATCAGAATGATTACAATGAGGCTCCAGATGCCTTTTTGATATTACTCATGAATTCCAAAACCCTAGACATCCAAAAACCTAACCCTAGGAGGTGAAGCGCAAAAAATCATGTGGGCCCCTATGGGTAAGTTGGTACCTAAACTTCTCAAGGTCATAAATTTTAGAGAAATACACATTATGCATTCAAACTCTGACTTCGTCTATATTTTGACTGTGGTGAGCCAAAAAAACATTGTTTAGGGCTCCAAGACAGCCCTGGAAGTACAACAAGATGTGTTGACATGACAACATACAAAATAAGATAGTTGGATTAGGTGAGAGGCCACCAGTATCCACCTGGAAGGTGTGTACAGCTTCAAACATCCCCAAAAGTGTAGAACCCACAATTACAAAGAAGTACAGAAGAATGTGTTGAACTAAAAACGGAAAACATAAGCCCTTTGGAATAGGCAGGTGGCCATTGATATCAACCTGGATCAATTCCCTACCCCCCTCTAGATTCAAAATTGTGACCTCTTAGGAGGAAACACATGTTTTTAACCATTAGGCCCAGTCAAGTTGTTATTAAGTAATATAAAAATATATACATAATTAACAATATATAAATAAAAAAAAATAATGCTATATGTCATAGCATACAACATATATCATAACATATAGCATGTGTGATATGCTATGACATATAAGTCGTATGTTATAACAAAAAAATTAACAAACAACCAACCCACATGAAGCATGCACGAGATAACCCCCAACCCCCAAATGTAGAGACCGACCCTACAAGGTGTTAAAGCATATTCGTAACCCCATTACAAACACCATTAGAGGAGGGAGGATACATATCCATTTTGTGGGGCCCATCTTCCTATGAATAGGAGCACACCCACAATAGAGGAGGAGATAGAGGAAATGAAATATTTTTGTCTAAAAGTGATAGAGGAGGAGACATAGGAGAATATTTGGAGCCCAAATGGTGCCTAAAAGTGTAAGTCAATCCCCAATTGTATGTGAAAATTGATTTTAGGGTAAATTGTAAGTCAATCCCCTTATGAACTTTCCTCTCAAATCCATGTAGGCACTCCTTCACAAATAATTTTGACTTCAATGTTAGGCACTCCTTCATAAATCATTTTGACTTCAATGTTGACACTAACAATGGTGTTGCTACCAATGAGCAAAGCTAATCACTAAACCAATGAAAATGCTAGGCCAACCCCCTTAAAGAAATACCAATGAAAATTCTAAGCCAACCCCCTTAGAGAAATAGGAGTAGAAAAGGGCTTTCAAAATGAGATTTCCTCTTCTACCTATGTACCAAATTCTTAATAGTATAGTTTAGACTATGAATCAAACGATATTGGATGTAAATAGAAAAAAGTACTATTATACAATAAGAAATGAAAATGTTGAATGACAAACACAAAAAGATGAAAAACATCCAAGATTTATAAACTAATATGAATTGTCTAAAGAAAGAAAAGAAGTTGGATAACTAAAATCACTAAACTTGCTAATGTTCAATATTTATGGTTAAAATCACTAAGTTCAATCTTCATGACTAAAATTGCTACCTATTACAGGTTCAATGTTCAAGTTTGAGTTGCATAGAGATCGATTTCCATAGAGGGAAATTGTGGGCATAACCTAAGTTGTCATTTCATTGATAAATATATTTTCATGAAGGAAAAGTCACATCCATTGGTGGCACCATTTATGAGTTCATATTTCTTACAGGAATCAAGTTCTTGGTGGAAATTCCAATTCATTATGAGCACAATTTATGAGTTTGAAACTTATAATCAAATCAATTTCCTTGGCACAAAATTGTAGCCTATCATGGGCACAATTTTTAGATTGCAACTCATAATCAAATCAATTTTCTTGGTGGAAAACTACATCCCATTGTGGCACATTTTCTGAGTTTGCAACTCATAATCAAATTGATTTTGATGGTGAAAAATGGAAACTCAGTGTGGGCACAAATTATGAGTTTGTAAATCATAATTGTAACACCATGTTTCCCCCAATCTGTAAAAATAACTATACTGGCCAAGAACTATGGCAGAATCAAAGATGTGAATGTGTGATTTTGAATGGACCTTAGTATAAAAGGTCGACAAATGTAAATAATGTTATGAATATATGTTGCAGGATTGCTGGGAGAGGGATGTGATTAAAGGAGACCACGATGGCTGATGAAAGGTGGTGGAAGGCACCTGGAATGGTGGCGTTAACTTCCACCAAAACAAATACCATATTTGGTCTTCACTGGCCCGAAAATCAAGAGCGGCTCGCTAGCCCTGAAATGAATTACTCGCCAGGTTGGTAGGTGAAGAGGCACCTCATGAGTTAATGCGGGATGGGGATGAACCGTCCATCCATGGAAGCCTCAGACTTGACCACCGTGGGGAATCTTGTGCCACATGCAACCTCATTGGAAGAGAAAAGGTAGGAAAGAGGTGTGGAAGGAGTCAGTCGCGACAGAGATCGCAAGAGGGGAGAAATCGGAAGGACTCTGGAAAAATATATAGGGTGATTGATAAGCAGAGAATAAGGGGAGTAACCTTCGTTCTTGACTTCTGAAAAACAAAGACTCAATCTCACAGCATCATGGTCTAAGCTCGGGGGTGGCTAGTGGTAAATCCATTCGGAATTGATGAGCCTATGGTTGGGTGGAAACGAGCACCCCTCTCAGCAATTGCATCAAACCTGGTGTTTTTATGATAAGTGTTATATCTCATATCTGATAAGTGTTATATATATATTGAACGGATTCATTTTTCAAGGTTGTTCTCGGAAAAATGATTCCCTTATTTGTCACAAGTACTCCCCTGGACAAATATCCTCACAGGGACACCCTTTTGAAAGTTTATCCAAGCATCTGCTGGAGGATTTTATGGTGTAAGTCTCAAAAACCTTGCACGAGAGAGAATGGTCCTTTTGACTTCGACATTTCAGTGTTTTGGCATCTGAAATATCCAAGGGCGAGTTCCCTTGTAGTCGTCAGTCCTGAAATCCCAATGTGTGAAATCCCGAAAAGATAGAGTGTAGAGAAGTTATTATATTTCAGTATTTCGACACTCGGGGTACCTAAGTGCAAGCCCCATGTATTCGCCAGTCTCAAAAACCCAACTCGCAAAATCCCGATGGAGGAAACCCCGAAATAGTGGAGCATGTTTGGAGTTTGGTATTTCAGAGTTTCGACTCCTAGGAAACCCAGGTGTGAGACTTCCTATCATCGCATATCCCAAAAACCCGGTTTGCGAATTCCCAAAATTTCTTAGCACACATGGTTTTCATGTTTTGGCGTTTTGGTACCCGCAATATCCAAAGGTCAGTTTCCCTCGTGTTCGCTAGACACAAAATTCCGATGGATGAAACCCCGAAATGAGTTTGGTAGATATAGGGTCTTTGGTGTTTTGGCACCTAGGAAATAGAAGGATAGGAGTCCCCCCCCCCCTCTTATACCGCGAAAACCTGGTATGTGAAACCCAAAAAGGTGGAGTGCAAGGCTTCAATCCGAGGCATTATTAATTGTGACGAACTATTGGTTCCCTTTGGGTTTTGACACCTCGAAAGCTAGGGAACCGAGAATACATGCTTCACGATTTCCCGAATCGCGAAAGCCAGGAGCACCTCTCTGGTAAGGTCTATGGTCATTGTCGATGATCATATGGGTACAGATAAGGGATGGTAGGGTCTGCAACAAGTCCCATAGGAATTCGGCAATTCTGTTCCTCGGAGAAGAGAAGGAAAAGCTGAAATTGTTTTTTTAGTCTTCGATAGTGGGTGTGTTACAAATTAGTATCAGAGCATGGTTACAACACTTGGCCTGCTTGGGCTCATCAACGAGTTGCACAGGAGCTCCGTTCAAAACACTCCTAAAAGGAGTAACCCCCTAGCTTAACCTTCTTAATCAAAAGATCGAAGTTAAGAATGAAAACTCCTATTGTTTGTGTGCATGTGAAAAATATGAATTAGGTACTGGTTATATATGAATACAAATATTGACTAATAACCAACGTTTTTCTTTTGCACACAAAGCGGAGGATCAATCGCGGGAAATTGTAGACATAGAGAATGGTGACTCACCAAGAGGTGGGGGAAGGCTCCCACAATAGAGATGAAGAGTCTAAAAAAAGGAGGGCAGTAGGGACCCCTCCAGATCTATCCGAGACTGTGAGGAGCCTCATGGTCGAATTACAAAGATGCAAGGCTGACAATGAGAGGATGATGAAATAACAAGAGAAGCAAACAGAAATTAACGTAGTTTTACTGCAGAGCTTATCCAACCTACAAAGACAAATGCAACATGAACCTGAGGTACAAAAACATGGTCATATCAGTGGCCACACTAAGAGGAGCACCTCGAGAAAGGTCCATCCCAGAGGTAAATGACAAGTGGTGGACGATTCCTCTAGGAAAGAAGCTGGCGGTTCGGAGGGCTCTTCTAGTAGTAGAACTAGTTCTTATTCCCAAAGAAGACAGAAGAAGAGAAAGATTTCCAAGGGTCATAAATTCGAAGAATTCAGGAAGGCCAAACCACCCTCCTTCAACGGTGAAATAAAGAAGGGAGAGGAAGCAGAGCCCTAGCTGCTTGGACTAAAGAAGTATTTCAGAATCCATGACTTCTTAGAAAATTTGAAGGCCCGAGTGGCCACCTTCAACTTGAATGAAAAGGATTCCATTTGGTGGGAAGACCTTAAGAATGTGAAAGGGGTTCGCAAAGAGGACATGTCTTGGGAACGGTTTGAGAAATACTTCTGGAAGAAGTATCTGTCAAAAAAATATTTCGACGAAAAGACTAAAGAATTCTATGAACTCAAACTGGGGCAACTCACTATAGAGGAATATGTCAGCATATTCCTCGAGTTGTTGAGGTATGTACCTTATATAAAAGTAGAAAAGGAAAAGGTGCAACATTTAATCAGTGGACTACCTAAGGACTATCGAAACAAAATTGAATTTGATGAGCCAAAGACCCTAGAAGGCACTATCCGAAAGGCAAGATATTGTCATGAACAATTTGGACATTGGACAGAACCTCGCGAAGGCTAGAAACCAAAGAATAGTTTGAGATTTTAGAGAAAGGGGATTAAATCCCCAATATTTAAGAACTATAAGAAGAATTCAAGGATGAGCTTCCCAGCCCAGAGTGTACACCAGCAAAACTTTCCCTCCTTGGGTAGAAATAAAACTTATGGATCTATACTAGTGAAGGTTGATAACCCAAAGAGATAACCTTTGAAATGTTGGGGTTGCAGAGAAGAACATCTACTGAGAGACTGTCCACACCAACAAAAGAATAGTCAGATAATTTACAACATCCAGGAAGTTACCACCATCAATGATGTGACGAGAAGTGTGCCACAAATTTATGTAGCCTTGGATAATAACCAAGCCAACCACCAAGATTTAGTGGTGGAAATAGAAGGTATGATTTCCGACCATCTAGTGTCTATTCTGATTGACCCTGGTTCAAATTTGAGTTATATATCCCCTAAGGATGTGGATAAATGTAAACTATAGCCACATAAAAACACCAAGCCATGGTTGGTACATTTAGCCAGTGGCACCAAAAGAAGGGTAGCAGAGGTCATACCAGCATGCCAATTCTTTATGGGGGAATTCCCCACCCAAGCAACCCTTAACATATTACCCCTGGGATCGTATGATCTTTTGATTGGTATGGAATGGATAGCCACCCATAAATCTAAACTGGACTGTTACCATAAAACCCTAGAATGTGTAAGTAAAGAAGGAAGGATAATAACCCTTCAAGGGATCCAAAAACCTATCTCGGTGAGACAAATATTAGCTCTTCAAATGAGAAAGTATTGCAGAAAAGGATGTCCCCTATATGCAATACAGGTGTTGAAAACAATTGAAGGCAACAAACCAAGCCTCAAAGGCCACCCTACCCTGAGATAATACAGAGATGTATTTCTGGAAGAGGTACTGGGTCTACCTCCGAAAAGGGACATTGACTTCTCAATATAACTTGCACCAGGAGTGGTGCCAGTGTCTAGGACACCCTATAGGATGAGGACACTTGATCTAGTTGAACTTAAATTAGAACTGAAAGAAATGATGGACAGAGGCTATATCTGGCCCAGTGTGTCTCCATGGGGAGCACTAGTCCTGTTTGTGAAAAAGAAAGACGGTACCCTCTGACTGTGTATAGATTATAGACAACTCAATAAGGTAACCATAAAGAACAAGTACCCCTTACCCAGGATCGATGACTTGTTCGATCAATTGGGAGGTGCCTCTATCTTCTCAAAGATTAACTTGAGATCTGGATACCATCAAGTCCGAATCAAGGGCAAAGACATCCACAAAACTGCCTTCAGGACGATATATGGTCACTACGAGTTTGTGGTAGTACCATTCGGATTGACCAATGCCCCTACCACTTTTATGTGCTTAATGAACAATGTACTCAGCAAATTCCTAGACAAATTTGTGCTAGTTTTTATTGATGACATATTAATTTACTCCAAGAATAGAGAGGAACATGAGGAACACCTTAGACTTGTGCTTCAAGTTCTAAGAGAACATCAACTCTATGCCAAATTTAGCAAGTGTGACTTTTTCCAAAAGAAAATACATTACTTGGGCCATGTCCTATATGAAGAAGGGGTAGCAGTAGACCCTGATAAGATCAGGTCTATCATGGAATGGCCTACCTCGAAGGACGTTTCAGATATCAGATCCTTTATGGGATTAGCAGGATACTATAGGAGATTTATAAAAGGATTCTCCAAGATTGGTTGTCCAGTCACTACCCTCCAGAAAAAGGGGACAAAATTTACATGGACACAAAAATGTGAAGAAAGATTTCAAACCCTAAAACATCTACTGACCCATGCACCCGTGTTGAAGATCATCGATCCTGAAGCTGACTTCCTCGTGTGCACAGATGCATGTAAGGAAGGGCTCGGAGGAGTCCTTATGTAAGGAGGAAGTGTGATCTACTATGAATCCCAAAAATTGAATGAGCATGAGGTCAACTATGTGACCCACAATCTAGAGCTGGCCGTCATAGTGCACGCCTTAAAAATGTGGAGGCATTACCTCCTGGGAAGAAAGTTTGTACTTATGACAGACCACTGTGGATTGCGATATATGTTTGACCAACCAAGGCTCAATGCTAGACAAGCTAGTTGGATGTCCCTCCTCAACAAGTTTGATTTTGAAATCAAACATATTAAGGGAAAGGAAAATAGGGTGGTTGATGCCCTTAGCAGAAGCATGAAAACAATTCACCTGGCCACGGTAAGAACCTGCGAGATGGATGTCAAGGAAAGAGTTAGAAATGCATAAGAGACAGACACATTCTTCCAAACCATGACCTCGTACCTGCAATAAGAACCCATAGGGATAAATTATGGAGGCTACTAGATGATGGAAGGAGTTCTACTCACTTACAGAAACAGATTGTATATCCCAGATTGTGACGACTTGAAGAGGTTCATAATGGATGAACTACACAAAAGACCCTATATTGGCCATCCAGAATACCAGAAGATGATCACGGCCACCAGGAAATAATTCTATTGGCCTAGATTGAAGAAATACATAGCTGAGTACTTAGCCAAATGCATAGAATGCCAGTAGGTAAAAGCAGAACATTGACACCCAACAGGATTACTACAACCTCTACCAATCCCGAAATGGAAATGGGAAACCATCTCCATGAATTTCATCACCGGATTACCAACCTTGACCAAACAGAATGATGCCATTATGGTAGTGGTGGATAAATTGAGCAAGTCCACTCATTTTATCCCCGTCAATTCAACTTGTAAGGAAATAGACATTGCCAATGTATTCATGAAGGAGATATTTAAACTGCATGGTATGCCAAAAGAGATAGTGTCTGACAGAGACACGAAATTTACTTCCAACTTTTGGAAATCATTGATGGCTGGTTTGGAGACCAAGTTACTATTTAGCACAGCCTATCACCCTCAAACCGATGGACAGACGGAAAGGGGGAACCAAATACTAGAAGACATGCTAAGAATGCATGTAATGCATCAACCCAAGAAGTGGGAAGACTACCTACCACTGGTGGAGTTCGCCTACAACAACGATTACCAAGAATCCTTAAAGATGAGTCCCTTCGAATTCCTCTATGGTAGGTTGTGAAACACTCCTGTCAGTTGGAGTAATCTCATAAACAGAATTTCTTTTGGACCCGACATGTTGAAAGAAATGGAACAACAAGTGACTCAGATAAAAAAAAACCTGAAGGTCACTCAGAATCGACAAAAAAGTTACTCCAACCAAAAGAGAACTCCAAGAGAGTTCAATACGGGAGAAAATTTATATCTCAGAGTTAGGCCCAGGAAGAGTTCCATTGAAATGGGAGCTTGTGCCAAGTTGGCACCTCAGTATTGTGGACCCTTTGAAGTTCTAGATAGAGTGGGACCTGTAGCCTATAGGCTTTCACTTCCTCCCACAGTAAAAGCACATAATGTTTTCCATGTTTCATTATTGAAGAAATATGTACATGATTCTAATCATATAATTGACTGGTCTGTGATCCAGGTGGAACCGGAGGGAGAATTCCTACCAGAACCTCAATGCATACTGGATAGAAAGGAAACCCCACTCCAGAACTGAACCATTGCACAGGTCAAGGTGCAATGGAGACATTTTGGCCAAGATGAGGCTACATGGGAAATGGAGGATGCCATGAAATTGTAAGTTTTAAACCTGCGAAGTAAAGCAATGCATATATATTCTTAAGCAATACAGAAATTAATCAATGGCTCATACACAGAATACACAGAGATCTTTACCGGAAACCCTCAACCGGGAAAACCTTTCTTTTTCATTATATCGAATTTCACCATTTTCCATACAATATATACAATGTTTTTAGGTATTCCGTAGATACCAAAACCCTAATCCCTTAATCCGGGATTAATTTATAAATCAGCTAAAAATAGCAAAATCCGCTAAAAAAAAAAAATTTCGGGGCGTTGCCCTGAACGCTGCGCGTACTTGGGGCGCTGCCCCAAACCCCGTCGGCCCCGGGCTACCGCCCGGTGCCGAACGCTCCACGTAACCAGGGGGGGGCATACCTGCCCCCCCCTGGGACCCCCCTAGGAAGCGCCCGGCGCAACGGCAGAGCCCTAGTTGGTACGGACTGCCAGACGCAGTTGTTGTAGCGCACCCACACACACACACACATGCAAAGAATATAAC
>ML793269.1:194130-250400 GCA_009831015.1 Picea engelmannii | reverse complement strand
TTCGGGGCGTTGCCCCGAACGCTGCGCGTACTTGGGGCGCTGCCCCAAACCCCGTCGGCCCCGGGCTACCGCCCGGTGCCGAACGCTCCGCGTAACCAGGGGGGGGCATACCTGCCCCCCCCTGGGACCCCCCTAGGAAGCGCAGTTGTTGTAGCGCACCCACACACACACACACACATGTAAAGAATATAACACATACCCAACAGAAATAGGCATATCTGATTTTGTTTACCTCTATACATACATGTCATATTGATAGATAGAACATCGAGGATGGTGTTCCTTTAAGGGGGAGGGAATTGTAACACCCTCTTTCCCCTAGTCTGTAAAAATAACTATACTGGCCAAGAACTATGGCAAACTCAAAGATGTGAATGTGTGATTTTGAATGGACCTTAGTATAAAAGGTCGACGAATGTAAATAATGTTGTGAATATATGTTGCAGGACTGATGGGAAGGGGATGTGCTGAAAAGAGACCATGATGGTTGATGAAAGGTGGTGGAAGGAACCTGGAATGGTGGCGTTAACTTCCACCAAAACAAATATTGTATTTGGTCTTCACTGGCCCGAAGATCAAGAGCGGCTCGCTAACCCCGAAACGAATTACTCACCGGGTTGGTAGGTGAAGAGGCTCCTCATGAGTTAATGAGGGACGGGGATGAACCGCCCATCCGTGGAAGTCTCAGACCTGACCACCAAGGGAAATTTCGTGCCACACACAACCTCGTCAAAAAAGAAAAGGCAAGAAAGAGGTGTGGAAGGAGTCAGTTATGACAGAGATCACAAGAGGGGAGAAATCAGAAGGACTCTGGAAAAATATACAGGGTGATTGATAAGCAGAGAAGAAGGGGAGTAACCTTCGTTCTCGACTTTTGACGAACAGAGACTCAGTCTCACAGCATCGTGGTCTAAGCTCAGGGGTGGCTAGTGGTAAATCCATTCAGAATCGTTGAGCCTATGGTTGGGTGGAAACGAGCACCCCTCTCAGCAGTTGCATCAAACCTGGTGTTTATCTGATAAGTGTTATATCTCGTATCTTGAAATTAATATTTTGACATGTATGCTCATGGTTTGTGCAATTATGAATGGTTTCAGTATAAGACTGTCGGTATGGTGTTTTGATCAGAAATAATGGTTGTATGCTTACATTGGAAAGACCACCTCTGGCTTATGTAAAAATATACATACATACATACATACATACATACATACATACATACATACATACATACATATATTGAATGGATTCAGTTTTCAAGGCTGTTCTCGGAAAAATTATTCCCTTATTTGTCACAAGTACTGCCCTGGATAGATCTCCTCACAGGGACACCCTTTTGAAAGTTTATCCAAGGATCTGTTGGAGGATTTTAAGGCATAAGTCTCAAAAACCTTGCACAAGAGAGAATCATCCTTTTGACTTCTACATGTTGGAATCCGGAATATCCAAGGGCGAGTTCTCTTGTAGTTGCCAGTCCCGAAATCCCGACGTGCGAAATACTGAAAAGATAGAGTGTGGAGAAGTTATTATATTTCAGTGTTTCAGCACCTGGGGTACCTAAGTGCTGGCCCCACGTATTCGTCAGTCTCAAAAACCCAACCTGTGAAATCCTGATGGAGGAAACCCTGAAATAGTGGAGCATGTTTGGAGTTTGGCATTTCGGAGTTTTGGCTCCCGGGAAACCCAGGTGCGAGACCTCCTGTCGTTGCATATCCCAAAAACCTGGTTTTTGAATTCCTAAAATTGCTTAGCGCGTATAGATTCGGCATTTCGGTACCTGGAATACCCAAGGGCGAGTTCCCTTGCACTCGCAAGTCCCGAAATCCCAACTTGCGAAATCTAGAAATGGCTTAGCGCGTATAGATTCAGCGTTTTGATGTTTCGATACCCAGAATACCCAAGGGCGAGTTCCCTTGCACTTGCAAGTCCCAAAATCCCGACTTGCAAAATCCCGAAATAGTAGAGTGTATTTAGAGTTCGATGTTTCGGAGTTTCGGCTCCCGGGAAACCCAAGTGCGAGACCTCCTGTTCTCACATATCGAAATCCCGATGGATGAGATCCCGAAATGACAATAACGTGGATGAGTTATGGTGTTTCGGTGTTTTGGCACTCAGGATACCTAAAGGTAAGATCCCTTGTACTCGCCAGTCGCGAAACCCCGAAGTATGAAACCCCAAAAAGGTATAGCATGACTAGAATTTATTGTTTTGGTGTTTTGGCACTCGTGATATCTAGAGGCAAGTCTCTTGTACTCGCCAGTCCCAAAATCCTAACTTGCGAAACCCTGAAATGGCATAACGTGTCTAGAGTTTGGATGTTTTGGAGTTTCGACACCCAGGAAACCCAGATGCAAGACCTCCTGTCTTCGCATAGCTCAAAATCCCGACTTACGAAATCATGAAATGATAGAGCGTGGATAGGTTATGATGTTTCATAGTTTCGGCTCCCGGGAAACCCAGGTGCGAAACCCTCATGTCCTCGCATATCGCGAAATCCCGAAATGGATTAGCACACATGGTTTTGGTGTTTCGGCATATCGGTACCCGATATCTCCAAAGGTCAGTTTCCCTCATGTTCGCTAGACAAAAAATTTCAATGGATGAAACCTTGAAATGAGTTTGGCGGATATAGGGTCTTCGGTGTTTCGACACCCGGGAAACCGAAGGGTAGGAGTCCCTCGCCCTCTTATACTGCAAAACCATGAAAGGTGGAGTGTCAGGCTTCAATCCAAGGTGTTATTAATTGTGACAAACTATTGGTTCCCTTAGAGTTTCGGCACCTCAAAAGCCAGGGAACCGAGAATACATGCTTCGTGATTTCCTGAATCGCGAAAGCCAGGAGCACCTCTCCGGTAAGGTTTGTGGTCATCGTCGATGATCATATGGGTATGGATAAGGGATGGTAGGGTCTGCAACAAGCCCCATAGGAATTGGTTTATTATAGAACACAATAAGTATTTGGAAAGTGTTTTCATATGAGAATGTGCAATATAGTTGATTTGTTCTATTATAAGTATCAAAATGTAATGCTTGGTTGTGAAGGGTTGTTTAGTATAGATTTTGGTTTATAAGTATCAGACTTTATTTTTTTCTATGGGTTACACCATACAACGACAATAAGCTTTTGGATTATGAATAATGCTTAAGAAAAAAAATTGAATTAAAATATATACCACCTAACTATTAAATATAATCATTTCATTTGATGTGGAAATTATTAATAAGTAACTTCAATTTTATGTTATGGTTTGCATACGTTTGTAACTTTATTATATCATCTATATTACAAATTCATAGAGTAATGTTATTTCTTGCTTTAAAGAGTAAATTGATAAGATATTAGAATTATTTTTTATGAATTTATTTAAAGCACTTGCAGTCTCAAACTTTTCTCTTTATATCATTATCAATAATGCTTGTCATGGTGCTACTTAAATATGAATTATAATAGTAATTTGAGCACCCACTTACATTGGTAACGAATGATTGAGATTGATTTTTTTTCCATTAGAAAAAAGGCAGTTTCATTGATATTCAAGTTTGAATACAAAAATATATTGTAATGTGAATTATGTAATGTAAAAAGCCATAACTTGGTTACTTTATACATGCTTATACACGCTGCTATTATATTAACTTATATTTCTTATACATTTCCATCATATAAATATTTAGTAGAAAAACAAAAAACTATATATTCCACTATATGTCGTATCTTCCTTTAGAAAATATAGCAATTGACACTCCTGACCAAAGTATTCATTGAAAATTCTTCAAATTGTAACCATTCAGGATGTCGGTCCAAATGTTTTTTGGACAAGGGTTCTACTATAATGTTAAATTGTTTGTGGATGTGCATGTTGTGAAGCCAAGTGAAATGAGATTTATAAGCCTAGATCTTTTGTTTCTAGGGAGATAGAACCTGTGATTGAATTGTACATTTTCCTTCAAACCAGTCTATAATCACCTTAGAGTCACCTGCAATCATTAATTCATTAAGATGAAGAAACTTTTCCATAAAGAGAAGTCCCCATAACCCAAGAATCTCAACTTTAGTATTATTACCTTCACCAATAGTAGTAGCTTTAATAACATGTTATGTGCTAAACTTAAGAAAAATTCCAACTCCACATTCACCTCGAGCAACAGCTCCATCAAAGAAGCCAATAGGCTTGTTTTCAAAGTAAACCAAAGACAAAATATAGTCCAAAATGATGCCTTCAGAATCATTCTTATATTCCTTGATTTCCATAATAATTTTGTTGCATATCAGGCCACCATTTTGGGGCAAATCTTCAAAAAGTATTTTATTCCTACAAAGCCAAATTCTCCATAGAATATGGAAGGTAATTGCCTTGTGATTTGGAAAGGAAAAGAACCAGTAGAGTGGATTTTCTTGTAGTGAAGGCATATTGCAGTTACCTCTGAATCGAAGTTGATTAAGAACCTCCCTCCAAATACCTTGTGATATTGCATAATCAACAAACAAGTGCATTATTTTTTCCTCATCATGTAAGCACAGAGGACAAACCAACGGGCCTATGCCTCCTTTAAGTCTATAGTTCTCACCCATGAGAACCCGATTGTGTAGGCAAAGACAAATGAAACAAATATTTTTTTATGGGATCTTAACTTTCCAAATAACTTTATACCACTAGCAATGCTCCTCAAAACAATGTTGTGAGACCAAGACTTTGTAAGCTAGGTTAGCAGTGACCTTTCCCAAGGAGCAATTCCAGGACTAGTTAATTGTATCCTCTTCATTATTCAAAGATATGTGACTACTTCTAAGCATTGACAGATAAACATCCCATTCCATAGCATATGAACCTTCCAGTCCTAAATCAACAAAAGAGAGCCAACCAACAACGTCCAAGTGGTTTTGAGCAATGATATTAGAGATATGTGACAAAGAATAAATCTATGCATCATGAAGTAAATTGATCAACTTCGCAGAAATATTATAGGATTAATTGCATTCCAAGCACACCATCGCTTCAGAGCTGGGAAAGAACCCAAAAGGTGTTTCCAAAAATTAGATGCAACAAGATATTTGTAAACTTTAGACCTCAACCAGAAGATGACATCAACTCCTTTTAAGTATTTTGTATTCATAACTCTACTCCAAAGACCTGAGCCAAACAACGCCCTCCATAAATATTTTGTAGCTAAATATTTTGCAAACTAGTGAATATTTTGAATAACCCAACCACCATAATCTTTGGTCTTTGTAATCGTATTCCAACCCGCTAAATGGAAAATGGAAGGTTTCTTTGCTCCTTTCCAAAGAAAGCTGGAGAACAATTGACTCAGTTTATTGATGATTCTTACAGGGACTTTGGCAATACTGAGCCAATAAACTAGCATATTTTGAAGGACAAAATTTACCAGGACTAATCTTCCCCCCCAAAGATAACCAACGAAAATTCCAACGACTTAATTTTTTATCCACCTTTTGGATTAGACAATGCCAGACGTTTATCCTATAGGCATTTGGCTTTATGAAGAAGCCGAGATATTTCATCCCAAGATCCAATTCAACTATTGGAATACCAAAAATATCCATAATCCTTAATTTTGTCCTATCATCTATATTATGAAATAAAAAATAGGACTTTTGACAATTTATGTCCATGCCTGATGCCAAGCAGCAAGTGGATAGCAAATGTTTGAAGGATACCCAGTCTGCATGATTTCCTGAACCCAAAATTAAAACATCATGAATGGGTAATAAATGTGAGATGATAATACCTATAGCAACCTTGATTCATTTGAATCTACCTTCAAAACAATCCCTTTTTTAGCAGTCTTCTAAGGCCCTCCACCACCATGAGGAAGAGTAAAGGTGAGAGGGGGCATCCATGTCTCAACCCTCTATGACTTTTAAATAAGTTGGTAGGGGAGCCATTTATCAAGACCGCATAATTAGCACTAGAAACACATCCCATTATTCATTGGGTCACTTCCCCTTTTAACCCAATTTGAATCAACATCATCCTAAGAAACTGTCATCTCACCTTGTCATATGATTTCCTTAGATCAATTTTAAGGATGAGAGAATTTATGTTTTTATTCTTGACAGAGTGCAAACATTCTTGAGAAATCCCTACTACATCGAAGATCAGTTTGTCCTTTAAGAAGTCAAATTTTTCTTCAGAGATGCAAGAGGCAAACTTCTCCTAGAACTTGGATGCAATATTTTTTGTGATGACCTTATAGATGAAATTACACCAAGTGATAGGTATAATTTCATTAAATGTAACAGGCTTAGAGACCTTTTGAATAAGTGCCAAAAAGGTTTCATTTACAGATCCAATAACCCTTCCAAAAGTCCTAGATTCCTCGATAGCATTTAACAGGTCCAATCCCATAATATCAAGAAACAAAAAGAACAATTATTGTGTCCACCCATCTCGACTAGGATTCTTGTCCTTGGGAATTGAACCTACGACCTCTTTCAGTTCTTCAATGGAGATTGTCTTACCAAGTTCATTACTCTCCTCATCAGTGAAGAAACGAGGAACTTCCTTAATGACATTAAATTGTGTGGGAATATCCGCATACCCAATTTCACTAAACAATGACTTTAAATGATCGAAATTTGTGACCCTAATATATGTCAAAGTGGAAAAGTTATTACCTTCCTCATCCAAGATATCCCAAATACTGTTGATGTTGCGACGATGTGTAGCAAACTTTTGAAAGAAGCTCGTAGTTTTATCACCACTCTTAATCCAAGTTTCCCGATTTTTTTGTCTCCACGGTTCCTCTACTAAACTAATAATTTTTCACTGTCTTTTTTGCAGGGTGCCAATAAGTCTCAATTTAGTAGGGGAGAAAATTTGTGAAGGACAATTGTAAACAATTCCTCCAATTTATGCTCAATCCTCCCTAGTTATTCCTGAATACATTTAATTTTATTCTTTTCCACACAATCACACCAGTATTAAGTTTTTTAATCTTTGTGACCAACAACTTCATTGTCAAAGGGTCTCTCCAATGTTCCATATACCTCCGTGAAGATCTAACCAATAAAATGAAGTTCGACTCAATCAACTACAAACGATTAAATTTAAAATGGGAAGGATATATGTCAAAGGACTCCTGAAGTTGAAGACAGATAGGTTTATGATCGGATATTACAGAGTTAATAGTCCAATACCTGCACTTTCCAACACTCTCCAAAAAATATTCATGAATTAAGAATATGTCCAAGCATTTTGAAATTCCCACAAAACCCGAGTGGTCATTCCTCCAAGTGGGAGATAAAAGACCAAGGAGGACATCCACTAGACCCATTTTAGAGAACAGCTCAGAAAAACAAAAGTATTTTGAATCCAATATAGCATTATCCCCCCAAACTTCCCTTGTTGAAAGCGTGAGATTTAAGTCTCCTCCAACAATCAAATCTTATCCCCTAAAAAGCCGCAGTCTATCAGGGGTTGCCAGAACTCCTCCCTTTCCTTGTAAGGGCCATAACAATATACGACTTTAAACCTTTTGGAAATGTATTTAAGACTACCTTTCAGGATGATTCCTGCAGACATTCCAAAAGAACAAAAATCAGCCACAGAAGGGTTCTACCCTGAGAGAAGACCCCTGACCTCCCAGTTGGATCCAAAGAAACACGGTCCCAGAAGGGGAAAACCTTAAGAAATAAGTCAACATAAACATGTCGAGAAACCATAGTCTCTTGCAGGAGGATAGTGTCCGGACGAATGGAAGAAACCAAGTGCTTGAGGGAAAGTAATTTGGAGGACCCCCCAACCCCACAAATATGTGTTAATCATTTTAGTACATTGATAACTAATTTACTTGGTCTTAGCAAAATGATGATCATGTCATTCTTGGGAAACTTTCATTAATGTACAATTGATGAAATCGTAAACGCTTAACTCAACTATAACAAACACAATATTTCCTCTAAAAACTTGGTTGACATATGGTTGTAGATTCCTCAATGAAGGCTAGTAACCTCAAATTGTTGTGGATTCCTCAATGAAGGCTAGTAACCTCAAATTCTTTTGTTTTGATTTGAAAATATTGATAAAGAGTTTAGGTTCTTTTGGTATGAAGGTTATGAGCCTTAAGTTCTTGTATTACTATTTTGTATGATGTTGTCATCGAACAAGTGTTTTTAATGATTTTAATGTGTTTTATAGAAATGAAAAAGCATTTACATATTATTTTCAAATTTTCATTATAGAAAGGAGAAAGGCTTTTATAATGGTTTTGTCATCGTATTGTTGAGTGAGCATGCATTGTTATAATTCTTTGTCATTTTCAAAGGATTTTATAATGATTTTGTCATCGTATTGTTGAGTGAACATGCATTGTCATAATTCTTCGTCATTTTCTTGTTGAGAGAAAAAACATTTTTATAATGCTTTTGGCATTTGGTTGTGCAATATGAAAGCATTCCATTTATTGTGATTGAGTTCATTCACACTCATATCTTCTTTTCAAATGAGTTCTTATATGATAACATAGTTGGATTTATTTTCAAATTCGTATGCCTTTGCACAGTAATGTATATAGTAAATTAGATATACATAAGTTGACCTTATTTCATATTAACTATGTTCTACCATGCTAAAATTGGTTTCAACTAATTCACAATTGATATTCTTCCACCATCTCCTTCAATGTACACAAAATTTATTGCATGTTGGACACTTGGTTTTATTTTGCATGCCAATTCTTCATATGTGTAGTTTTAATTTTGCAATATGCTCTTTCAAATCATTTTGCTAGATCTAATTAGATTTAATCTCAATAAACTAGATTAAATATAATTAATCTAATTAAATTTAATCTTAACCAACCAAATTCCTCACTTAGGACCAAAAGAATATTTTAGTTACTTTAAGATTGTGGGGATAGGCATCTATAAAATTCACCACAATCATTTACATTGAAATACAATTTGTGTCCTTAATGGATCTTTTAAAATCATTTCTAATGGATATGGTTAAAACCCATTTAGCAATGGGGTGCACTCTTGAGTTTCAACGTTGAGGTTAGGATTGATATTTTAATGGAGACAACCCAGCGTATTTAATCGACATTTTAACCCCTTAATTGTTGGAGGAATAACCACTTGTACACATCTATGAAGAGGTATCTTAGTGGCCAATCCTTAGTTCCTACTAGGTGTCTTTGTGGTTTGAGGAGACACCAAAGATAGATTTTTGTTGGTGACTAGAAGTTTCCCCCATTTCCCTTCATTACAATTGTCTCTTTCATACCTCCACTCACTCCTTTGGTGGACCTCATCCCCAGTCATTGAGAGTGGTTGGAAGGCCCTGTTACTATACATGATTTGAGAGGTAGGTCATTAGTGTTGTGCTCCGCCTTGCCTAACTAATATTGTGAAAGAATAAGAGGGTAATTATGGGTTGTTTGATGAATATTATGGGCATGGTATTGAATATTTATCTATGTTTGTAATTGTTGAAGTATTATTTATTAATGAGATGTATTATATATTCATGTTTGTGGAGTTTACTAGCATGTACATAATGATGAATATATGCTTATTATATGAAGAGATTGTATGATGTCAAGAAATGACTGCCTATGTTATAAAATAAATGTGAATTGTGGTAGGGAGGCCAAATCTATAGGACTCTTGGGTCGAGTTGATTTTCTAATTGTATGAAAATTGGACTGTCATGTAAGTTTAATTGTACGATGTGGAAGTATGATTTAACTAACATAGTTTTCCTATGTTGATATTTTGTTTACGGTATATGTTTGAATGCATATGCTATGATATGATTTGACTGATATTACCGATACAAACAACTAGTGATGCCGATGGTTAAAGGTGTCCATGATCCGGATTATTTTTGGAACGAAATGAAAGAAGATAAATTACAATGAAATACTCATGAAAATTGCCAGAAACAGAGAAATACAACAATACTTGATTTCTATTAATGAAAGAATTGTAAAGAGACTGTAAAAATACAGAGTGCAAGACTTGCTAGAATGGTGGAAGCTTTATCTATGAGAAGAGATGTGATGGCTACGCTCACTCGCAAGAAGATGATTACAATGAGGCTCTGAAGGCCTTTTTATGATAAACATGAATGCCAAAACCCTAGACATCCAAAAACCTAACCCTAGGAGATGAAATGCCAAAAGTCATTTGGGCCCCATTTGGGTAAGTTAGTACATTAAATTCTCAGGGTCGTAACTTTTGCATAAAATATTCATTTTAGGCGTGTGATAGCCCATTGGAAGGTATTTTTGAGAAATACACATTACGCCATCAAACTCTGACTCCATCTACAATTTGACTATGGCAAGCCAAGAAAACACTGTTTAGGGCCCCAAAATATCCCTGGAAGTACAAAAAGATGTGCTGACATGAAAACATACAAAATAAGCCAGTTGGAATAGGTGGAAGGCCACTAGTATCCACCTGGAAGATGTGTAGGGCTTCAAACAGCCCCAGAAATGTAGAACTTACAATTACACAGAAGTGCAGAAGAACGTGATGCACTGAAAACAGACAAGCGAAACTAGTTGGAACAGGTGGGTGGCCACCAATATCCACCTGGATCAATCCTCCCCCCTTAGGAAGTAATTGTCTCCATTGCGTTGAGCGTCCAGGAAAGAGGGAAAATAATTTTCTGAATCTGAAGCTTGGTGAGTTGTGTGCCTTCTTAGAGAAGTTGTGTTTCTTGGCTTGTGGAAGATTGTCACAAATCTATTGTTGGAGGGGTTGAATCTGTTCCACCAACCTGTTGTCTCTAGGTTTGATGGATAATTGTGTAGGAACCATTGTAGGTGAAGAAACAATATCTTCTTTCTCTTTGACAATTTTTTTTGCTGGATAGAAGGTGTTGAGGCTGCATTGGTTGTAGTGGTCTTTTGTGCGTCCTTTGAACAGACTATGAAGAGGATGAATTTTTCAATATGAGAGATTACCTTGAGGAACTGTTTTGGTGGAGCTATAGTTGGAACTATCTATGGTATCCTATAGAGATGACCTCCCAGAGTAATAATGACACTACAAGGTCTAGACTCATAGACATCATGATGTTTCCACATATATGGTTGGACCAAAACAACATCACAGACATCAAGAGGGGAAACATCACACACTACCTCATCCTTGAAGAGATGGATTCCATAGGATAGGCGACACTATTGGATGATGCGAAGATGTCATCCCTGGTGAAGCCACCCGATGTTGTATGGTTGCAAGTGTGGTGTTGTCGACAACCCCAAAATTTTTATGACCTTAACTAGGATGAGGTTCTTCTAGTTGTCGTTATCAACAATGAAATGAAATGGGGTCCCCTTCACCCACATATGTGAATGATCCAAGTGGATATTGGTGGCCACCCACCTTTTTCGACTAGCTCAAAACAATTTTCTGGCAAATTTGGCAATTTACTATTTTTAGCATTTTTTAACTTTCGGGGCCATTTTGAGGGCCCAAATGAATGTTTTTCAAGATATAGGTTCTCAATGATATCCGAAGGCATGATTAATCCCCCAAAATGAATCTCCTCGACAATACCTTTCCAACAAGCTATCATACGCCTAAAATGGAGATCGTATGCAAAAGTTACGACCTCGAGAAGTTGATGTACTAACTTACCCAAACGGGGCCCACATGACTTTTGGCGCTTCATATCCTAGGGTTAGGTTTTTGGATGTCTAAGACTTTTGGAATTCATGTTTATTGTAAAAATTCCTTCAGAGCCTCATTGTAACCATCTTCTTGCGAATGCGAGTAGCCGTCACATCTCTTCTCAAAGATAAGCTGCCACCATTCTATCGAGTCTTTCACTTTGTATTTTATAGTCTCTGTACATTTATTTCATTAATAGAAATCATGTATTACTGTATATCTATGTTTATGGTTGCATCTCTGATATATTTATGTTATATTATTGAATATCTACGATATCTCTGTTCATTTCTTTATTATATCTCCGATCTCATTTCGTGTCGAAAATAATCTAGATCAGTGAATGGAAGAGGCATTCCCCCTCTTCAGGATCTACTGGTTCCTCTAGCTGAAATGTTGTGGTCACGGCAGTAGCAGTGGGGTTTGTGTCGATGATCTATCTGTTTTCAATATTTTATGGATTGGATTCTGAATCAGGGTTCGGATTCATGTCCTTGAACTTGGCCACCAATGACTGTTTCAAGAAACATTCATCGGTGTTGTGCCAAGGGATTTTGTGGAAGTCATACCACTTCCTAGTGTAATTATTTGTTTTTACTTTACCCTTCTTTTCCTATTTCTTGGACTAGTTTTCTAGAGGCTATTGGTTAGGGTTGTATTTATCGTTATTTGGTTGCTGCAGACTTGCAGACCCGAATTATCATTTGTTCTGGTGCCTAAATTTATGCTCGATTTTGACATCATATTGATAGGCATCTCCCAATGATGAGATGTTTAGGAAATCCATTTTGGTTTGGATGTACTTATGCAAAGCCCTAAGGTATTTCAGAACCATATGTTTCTCAGATTCTTTGATACCCATCTTTGTGCACAAGGTATGGAAAGTATTTGTGAACTTCAACACTATTTGGCTCTTCTCTTACCGCAGTGCGATCCATCTCATGTACTGGTCTTCATAGTTATCAACAGGATAACTTATTGTTCTTTGACTGCATCCAAAAAAAATCCCAACTGGGCTTGGCCCCATATATTCTATATTCCTCTGTGGAAGTTTTCTCCCAGTAAGTTTCCCACCAATGTTTGATATGGGGGAGAGCCTTGAGGAGTGCAAAGGTGATCTTTTCTCTGTCGAAAAATTTTTGAACAGAGAAATAACGTTCTAATAGATTTAACCATTTTCTAGGGCATCTACATCTATCTGACCTTCAAATATGGGAATATCAAAATTAACATGTACCTTGAAGGGATAAATTCATCCAAAATGGTCGCTTGATGAAGATGCGTCTATTGCTATCGGTAGGCATTGAAGGATCTGTGCAAAATTCTCCATCATTTTGTCCCTTAGTCACGCAAGAGCTTTCTCAAGCAACAGGTTAATAGAATCTTTTGCTCTGTCATTTTTATTTTCTACTGCCATCAAGGGTTTCTTGGGCGTGCGAGAGTGATTGTCCTCAAGAGAGACAAACTCGAGACCCAACTGGCTATACTTGGACCTCGTCGGGGACATGCGCTGAAAAACGATCAAGAGCATCCTTCTATGATACCATTGATCCAGATTATTTTTGGAATGAAATGAAAGAAGATAAATTACAATGAAATACTCATGAAAATTTCCAGAAACAAAGAAATGCAGCAATATTTGAGTTCTATTAATGAAAGAATTGTAAAGAGACTGTAAAAATACATAGTGCAAGACTCGCTAGAATGGTGGCAGCTTTATCTCTGAGAAGAGATGTGACAGATATGCTCACTCAGAAGAAGATGATTAAAATGAGGCTCTGGAGGCATTTTTATGATAAACATGAATGCTAAAACCCTAGACATCCAAAAACCTAACCCTAGGAGATGAAACGCCAAAAGTCATGTGGGCCCCGTTTGGGTAAGTTAGTACATTAACTTCTGAGGTCGTAACTTTTTCATACGATCTTCATTTTAGGCACGTGATAACCCATTAGAACGGTCTTTTCGAGAACTACACATTACACCATCAAATTATAACTATGTCTACAGTTTGACTATGGCGAGACAAGAAAACATTGTTTAGAGCCCCAAAATGGCCCTGGAAGTATAGCAAGATGTGTTGACATGAAAACATACAAAATAAACCAGTTGGATTAGGTGGAAAGCCACCAGTATCCACCTGGAAGATGTGTAGGGCTTCAGACAACCCCAGAAGTGTAGAACCTACAATTAAAAATAAGTACAGAAGAACGTGTTGCACTAAAAACTAACAAGAGGAGCCAATTGGAACAGGTGGGTGGCCACCAATATCCACCTAGATCAGTCCATGGTTGTCTAGATGTTTGACAATAAAGATCCATGGAGGGTAACACGTGATTTAAAAAAAATCAAGTTTAGTTATGATCCTTATGTGCTATCGATCTACTTGATATGCATGGGTTCTTACATGTGCAATACATAGGGATTAATCCTTTCCAACTGGACAACATATGGTTGTGGGAGATGACAAGGAGGATTAGGAATGTTTATATTGGCATGAGTAAGGATTATCCAACTTTTCTACTCAATCCTAAGAAAAAGGTGCAAAATCTATTTGAAGACTATATATGGATAAGGAAGTTGGGTAGGTTGAAAAACCCATTATTGTCAACTGGTGGCATACCTAGTATCTAGGAGTAAAAACGTAATAACTTATCTACTCTAAGCACTTCCACCATGGGAATAAAGGGATAGGTATTTATTCCATGGTTATTATCATGGCGAACGCAATAAGTGCGGGGAATCCTTACTCTTCAACAACTTATATTTCCAAATTCCAATTAAATCATAACATCATAAGTGAACCCACGTGACAATATTAATTCATTTGAAAAGTACCCACTTGTAAAGGGAAAACTTGAAAGATGATTATTTGAATGATCAAATGGGATTATTGAATTTATGAAAATACATATTATAGAATTATCTCCCACTGACACATACGGAGGGTGAATTTTCACCTATTTAATAATCATAAAAAAATAAAATTGGTGAATATGCCACCTAAGGGAGATGAATATTAGTAATTAAATAAATTGCAATATTGGATATTGAATATTTTTTAATGAGATGAGGTGGATGACTTCATAAAGCTATAAATAAGAGAGGCCTCCATGGGACTTAGTTGGAAACCTAAATTTTAAGAAAATGGTACCAAAATTCTAGTAGACAAATTATGAATTTAATTGGAATGGTAAGTTGAGTTTGGAAAGAATATGAGCAACATGGCTACATTAAATCCCCTTATCAGTGATGATTAGAGCTTACCTAACAATGTTTAACAATGTTTATTGGCTAACAAAACTACAAATTCTACTAGTGGCATACTCATTATCAATTCATATTATGTTGATGAATTTATGGTTTTTACTCCTTGTTATGATCCCATACAGCTCAAGGGTCCTACGGAGAGAAGTTTCCCCACTTTCAACTATTAGAATTGAAATTCTAATCAAGTGTGCTTTATAATTGTTCTCTTAATTTTATAAAGATAAGTATACTATTAATATGAATATTTATGGAAATTATACTTGCTAGTAAAATTGCAATTCTAGTTTATAAGCTTATGTTTGTTTTGGAAATGACTTGTTTGTTGGTTGAGAGTTTGTTAGGTTCTAATTAGAAATGGACTTGATAATGATGAAGTCGAGATAAGACTATGGTTTTATTACTAGAGTGAATATATAACTAGCGTAGTTATTTATATTGCTTGAGGAATTGTGAAGAAAATGGATGATTAACTATCCTTGTAGCTATAAGGAAAATGTTTCACGGGCTTATGAAATTATTGTGGAGAGAATGTGTTTTGCAAATTATAAATTATCAAGCAAGTAGAAGGATAATAATGGTCCTCTTAGTAGTTATAGTTGGGTTGTATTTTTTTATTATTGAGGTTAACAATGACATTCTATCTTGGTTCCTGTTTTTTCTTCTTTTATTTAATATTTTCTATCTTTCAGATATTTTAGTTAAATTATTTCTTTATCATGGTAAAATCATGGTTGGTATTGAAGCATAGTAGTTTTCAGTCTATGTATTATCTTTTAATTGTTCTTAATTAGTAAGATCAAACTTATTTTAAGAGAGTTTGATGGTTTTATTTTCAATGTATTATTAAAAATCCTTTTTGGATGAAATTGGATAAGATATCCATTAGTTGAGTTATTATTGGAATAGAATATCTCTAGGATGATTTAAAAGAAAATGGGAACATGTTTTGTATTATATGGTTGAATGGATGGTTTTAGCAAATCAAAATGAGATTAGATGTTAAGTGTTAAAAGAAAATATTGTAGGAGATGTTAATTCGTGTATGTAATGGTAAGAAATTCATTTTGTCTATTGGTATGATTTCATTGTGATGAATGAAGTAATTGTAGTGATTTGGGAAGAATCAAATGTTGCTATATTTTGTTTGGAAATTATGGTATGAATCTTTTGTTATCAATTTCTTAGGTAATGTGATGCCTGGTGATTCTTCATTAAATTAATTGGACAAATCATTGTGCATAAAAATGGAGTTACTAATCTCTAGGTAGCTTTGTTGTTATGGTTTTTGTGTGGCATTTTAATTGAGAATATGTATTGATTGAATGGAAACAATGTGGCTTTATTGAGTATGGGTTTTGTGTGGAATTTTAATTGTTAATATGTGTTGATTGAATGACCAAAACGTGGCTCTCTTGGGCATTGTTTTGTGTGGTATATTAATTGTCAATATGTATTAATTGAATGGAAAAAAAAAAACAAGGTTTTGTTGGTAATGGTTTTTGTGTGGAATTTTATTGAAAATATGTGTTGATTGAATGGAAAAATTGTGCTCTATGGGGAATGGTTTTTGTGTGGCATCTTAATTAATAAAAATGTTGTTATTGAATGGAAAAAATGTGGATATGTTGGGTATTGAATTTTTTTTTATAATTTTGTTGCCAAAACATTGTTATTGATGACCTTATTATTGACTTGTACATTGGGTATTTCAAAAGGGCAAATTAAAACCCATAATTCATGCTCATTTTGGCACTCCATTGTGATGATGATCTAGATTATATTGAGAAAGAAATGAGATACAAATGAAAATATAGCAAAGAACACAGAAATGATTTTGAAACAAAAATTCTATTAATGAATAACATAATACTATAGAACACAAACTAGATAGAATGGTGTTAGCTTATCTATGAAGAGAAAGATATGTCGGCCATGCTCATTCAAAATAAGCATTGCATCACATTCCATTGCATGCTCAAAGGACCTCCTTCACCTCAATTATATATGTGAGAGTGAGAGGAGAATAATTCCCATGATACATGTGGTATAAATATTGGATATGTGTTATATTCTTTGTATGTGTGTGTGTGGGGGTGCGTCAAATTTGACAACTGCGTCTAACGATCCCAACTTCCTTCGCCCTTTGTGTCATGTGCACCGGGCCATTTTGTAGGGGGGCCAAAATTGCCCCCCCTGGTTATGCACAACGTTCGGCTCCGAGCGGTAGCCCGGAGCCGTCATGGTTTTGGGCAGTGGCTCGAAAAACAAAAATTGTCATTTTTGTTATATTTGTGGATTTTTATATTTTAGTGATTTTCTAAATTAATCTTGGATTAATGGATTAGGGTTTTCATAGCTATGTAATACCTAAAATATTGTATATATTATATTGTGAATGATGAAATTAATACAATGAAGAGTTGAAAGGTGTGGCACCAAGGAAGGTTGGTTTTCTCGCAGTTAAGGTTTTCCAATGAAAATCTCTATGTAATGTGTGTATGAGCCATTGATTAATTTATTATTTTCTTAAGAATCTGTATGCATTGCTTTAATTAATAGGTTTAAAACTTACATGTGGTATCAAATCCATTTTTGGCTTCAACGGGACACCTTTGTTGCTGAGGGTTTGGCTCAATATTGATAGATCAAGTTTATCTTGGGTCTGTGATAAACCTGGGTTCAGTGGGAACTTTTGCAGTAGTGATTCAAGTGTAGAAAGAAGAATGGCAAGATATTCTAGAATCAAGATAGAGAATTTCAATGGTAAAAAAATTGAGCTATGGAAGCTCAAGATGGAGGACCTTCTTGTAGACAAAGAACAATGGATTATTGTGGATCCTGGTACTCAACCTACTAGTACACAGTCTACCAGAACACAATCTACTGGTACACAAACTACTAGAACAAAACCTACTGGTATGTCGAAGGAAGATTGGGAGAAGTTGGATAGAAGATCAAGGACTATTATTCGACTCTTTCTGGAAGATTCGGTGTTGTTGAATGTCTCGGGAGAATCTACAGACAAGGAACTATGAGATAAGTTAGGTAATTTGTATCAATCAAAGTCCCCGGTAAACAAGTTGTTTCTTCGAAATAATTTATATCATCTTAGGATGGAATATGGATATTATGTGACATAACATCTAAATGCCTTCAATACTCTGGTAAGTCAACTTAAATCTCTTAATAGTACTATCGCAGAAGAAGATAAGTGTATTACTTTGTTATGTTCTTTTCGAGACTCTTGGGATATTCCAGTTGTAGCAATTGGTAGTACCACTAAATATACATTAAAGTATGAGGATGTAGTTGCATCCTTGTTATTTGAAAAGATGAGGCTTAAAATCATGGATGGTTAGAGAAAAGATACTTTATTTGTAATAGGTTGTACCCAAGACATGAATCTTCGTAAGTCTTTGAGGGGGAGGTCTGAATATAAAGGTAGATCTAAGTCTCCAGTAAAATCCTTTAGGAAATGTTGGAAGTGTGGTAAAGAAAGGCATTATAAGAAAGATTGAAATTCTAAGAAGGTTTGTAAACCAAAGGGATCTGATAATTCCTCTTCCACATAGGCGAAAACCTCCACTGAAGAAGGAGGTGATGTTTACCTAGAATATATAGGTACACATGTAGACCATGGTGTATGGTTCATTGATTTAGGTGCATCATATCATATGACTCCTCACAGGGACTGGTTCTAGGAATATGAAAAATACGATCGTGGTGATGTATTCCTAGGAGATGACTCGACAACCAAAATCATGGGACGTGGAAGGGTTAAGTTGTTGCTAAAATATGAAAGGATTAGAACTCTCCATGGGGTTATGCACATTCCAAAACTAGCCAAGACCCTAATATTTGTAAGCAAGTTGGATGATGTAGGTGTGGATATTGTATTGGGAAAGGAAACTTGCAAGATGGTATGAGGAGCAATGGTGTTGATGAGGGGAGTTGTGTGTGGAACTTTGTAAAATTTGTTGGGAAGAACTTATACTAATGGGTGTAACAGTTATGTTGTCCCTAAGCGGAGAAATAAAGAATACAAGAACAATATTGTCCCTGGAAAGAAGACCATGTTGTGGCATCAAAGATTGGGGCATATTGGAGAAAAGGGACCTTCGAACACTATAGGTTAAAGGTATGGTTGAAGGTATGTATAATTGCACTCTGGATTTTTATTTTTGTGAACATTGCATATATGGTAAATAGAATCAAGTAATATTCCCATCTGGTGCTACAAGAGAAAAGGGGATCTTAGAGTCGATACACAGTGATGTGTTTGGACCTGTGCATATTCCATCACTAGGTGAATATGTGTATTATGTTTCATTCATAGATGATTTCTCAAGGAACACATGGATTTATTTTCTTAGAAAGAAATATGAGGCATTTGATAAATTTAAAGAGTTTAAGTCTCTTGTAGAAAATCATACAGAGAAGAAAATAAAGGTATTAAGGATAGATAATGGTGGAGAATTCTGCGAAAATGAATTCGAAGAATTTTGTAATAAGTGTGGTATATCAAGGTAGGAGACTACTCCATACACACCTCAACAAAATGGAGTTGTGGAAAGGATGAACAAGACACCGATGGAAAAATCAAGGAGCGTGTTTAGTGGTGTCAAGTTAGGATAGGAATCTTGGGTAGAGGCAGTGGGTACAACATGTTACATGGTCAATCAATCACCCTCATCAGTGTTGGATGATAAAAATCCACATGAGGTATGGACTGGTAAGAAACCCTCTCTAGAACATCTCAGAGTGTTTGGTTGTGATGCTTATGTACATGTTCCAAAGGAAAATAGGAGTAAGATAGATAATAAATTTGAAAAGTGTATCTTTATTGATTATAAAGATGGTGTGAAAGGTTATAATCTTTGGAACCCAAAAACTAAGAAGATTGTTTACAATCGGGATATTGATTTTAGAGAGGTGAAAGATGTTCCCAAACAGGAATTCCTACCAAGGCAAGAAGAACCTAAGAAAATAGAGTTTGAGTTGGATGATGCAAAATATGAATCAACTAAAGAGGATGAAGCAGAAGAAGAAGAACCTCATACCCCAGTATTGAGGAGATCAGTGAAGGAAATAAGGAAGCCAAAAAGATATAGTCCACCTTATTTTTGTTCTAATTTTTCTTTATCTATTTCCGATGATGATCCCATAACTGTCAGGGAAGTAGTGAATTCAGAGGTTAGTAAACTATGGAAGAAGGCCATGGTTGAAGAAATGGATGCCTTGGATAAGAATGAGGCATGGGATCTAGTTGAGTTTCGATATGGAAGAAAATTTGTTGGTAGAAAAAGGTTGTTTAAGAAGAAGTTTAATGCAGAAGGAAAAGTGGAGAAATACAAAGCTTGGTTAGTAGAAAAAGGTTATTCCCAGGTAGAGGGAATTGACTTTGGTGATATTTTTTCTCCTGTTGCCAAGTTAACTTCTATTAGATTTATTGTATCTATTTTTGTTTCTTTTGATCTTGAAGTGGAATAGATGGATGTGAAGAAAACATTCCTACATGGGAATCTGGAAGAAGAAATCTACATGAAGCAGCTAAAATGCTTTGTAGTGAAGGGAAAGAAAGATTTGGTCTGTAAGCTAAAGAATTCACTATATGGTTTGAAGCAATCACCTAGGATGTGGTACCAAAATTTTGGCACATACATCCTTTGATTGGGATTTCTGAGAAGCAGGGATAATCAAAGTGTATATTCCAAGCAGGTTGGTAATCACTTCATTTATGCAGTGTTGTATGTTGATGATATGTTATCAGTAGGAAATAACATGGTTGTTATCAAGGAGGGGAAATCACAGTTATCCTCCAAATTTGAAATGAAGGATTTTGGTGTTGCTAACTTCATTCTGGGAATAGATATTAAAAGAGATCATGCAAACAGGAAACTCTGGTTGAACCACAAAAAATATGTTGAGACGATATTGTAGAGGTTTAATATGCATGGAAGTAAACCGGTCAATGTTCCTATTCCTACAAGTGTAAATTTATCTGCAGATGAGTATCCCAAGACACATGAAGAAGAAGAGGGCGTGTCCCATGTTCCGTATGCCAGTGCAGTTGGCAGTTTGATGTATGCAATGGTATGTACTAGACCAAACATTGCACATACAATGGGAGTTTTGAGCAGGTATATGTCAAAATTAGGGAAGGAGCATTGGACAATAGTAAAGAGGGTCTTCAACTATTTGCGTGGCACTACCAGTTATGGATTGTGCTACCAAGGAATACCAGGATTGGACAGAGTGTTGGATATACATGGGTTTGTTGATGCAGACTGGGTTGCATATCTGGATCACAGAAGATCTACAAGTGGGTATCTGTTTAACCTATTTGGAGGAACAATCAGTTGGATGAGAAAATGGCAGGTTGTAGTCGCACTCTCAACTACAGAAATTGAATACATGGCAACCACTCTCAACTACGGAAATTGAATACATGGTAGCCACTCATGCAAACAAGGAAGAAGTATGGTTACAGAGATTGTGTTCATGTATTGGGTTGGTACAACAAGCAATGAGATTATATTGCGACAGTCATAGTGCAATATTCCTGGAAAAGAACCCTTCTTATCATTCGAAGACAAAGCATATTGATGTTCAGTATCACTTTGTGAGAGACATGGTTGAAGAAAAGAAGGTGTTGCTAGAAAAAGGTTGACACTTTGAAGAATGTTGTAGATTCATTGACAAAGTCTGTGAGCACGAATAAGTTCTCCTGGTATAGAGTAACAATGAGAATTGTTTCCCTACATTGTTGACTATGTAATCATGTGAACCCATGTATGCAAAGAAAACAATAAGTGGGAGAATGTTGGGTATGTGTTATATTATTTGCATGTTTGTGTGTGGGTGTGTCAGATTTGACAACTGCATTTGACGATCCCAACTTCTTTCTCCCTTTATGTTGTTTGTGTCGTCCTAGGGGGTCATGATTTCCCCCCCTGGTTATGTGCAGTGTTCGAATTCGGGTAGTATCCCAAAGCTATTGGGGTTCTGGGTAGTGCCCCAAATTTTTTTGGTCAGTTTTTGTTATTTTAGCAGATTTTTCAATTTTTAGCGGTTTTCTAAATTAATCCCAGATTAAGGGATTAGGGTTTTGGTAGCCACAAAATACCTAAAATATTGTGTATATTGTATTTTGAATGGTGAAATTAATACAATGAAGAGTTGAAAGGTGTGGCACCAAGGAAGGATGTTTTTCTTAAATATTTGTGTATTGTGTGTATGAGCCATTGATTAATTTATGTTTTTCTTAAGAATTTATATGCATTGCTTTACTTCACAGGTTTAAAACTTACAAAAAATTGGTCTAAGTTTAGAAAAATCCATATACATGTAAAACACTAGGACTTCCCGAGAGGTCACCCATCCCAGTACTACTCTAGCCCAAGCATGCTTAACTATGGAGTTTCGATGGGATCTGGTGTATTAACATTGCAGGAACGTACATAAGACCACCAGGAAATCATTACGTGATGATTGTAATTAACAAATGAAAATGTAATTACATTACATTCCTTATCAAAAGGGAGAATATCATGGTTCCACGGGCTCGAAAACTTTGATTCGGTGGAAAATGTGAATGGCCATGGAAATCCACTTGGATTAGTCCTCCACCCTTAGGAAGTAATTTTCCCCATTGCATAAATTTTCATAGGGCGATGGGGAAACGTTTTTTGAATCTGAACACTTCAATGAGAACACCTTCTTGCAAAGGTTTTTACGAAATCTCCTCGAAAAATCTATCCATTCTCTATTTATAGCAGAGGTTGTTAGCGAAGGTGGGAGGCCAAAGGTTTTTGCGAAGGTTTTTTTATCAGTGCATCTTTAAGGTCGATATGAATCAGTGCATACATGAACAATAAAGCACTGATGCATCAATGTTCAAAAGAACCATCATACTTTACAATAAAAATTGCATACACCAAATAAAGTGCATCGGTGTCGTTGAACATTACGCACCAATGCCCCTCACTGTCGTCAAGTGCACAGTGGCAGGGTTAATAAAAACAATTACCAAGCCAATTTTCATTGTTATAGTCCATCACATGATTCTAAACTATCAATCAAGAACGAGTGCTCATTTTCCTTTCAAAGATGCCTTGTTTCTGGTTCTCCACACTGACTTGGATAGCTCAATTGGTAGATTCCACACATTTCCAAATTTTGGAAATTACCATGAATTTTATTTTCCTCTCAATGGTGAAACCATGCCTACACGAGACATAACAGGGCAGGTAAATTGTTTATTACCTTCCTATTTTCATTTTTATCTAATTAAAATTTGAATTTAGCTTGAAATTTGACATTTTTTTCAATTTTTTTCCAATTCTCTACAGTGTCCTGAACTCTTCAGTTCACTCTAAAGAAGTGTCTATTGTGTTAAATTCACAGTGAGCACTGCAAATGGTGCATCTCATATATATTTTTGCACCAGTGTCATTTAAGAAAGAGAACAATGATAAATTATAAAAACAAAGCGGTGTGTCATTTGGAATGCCTCACAACCGGTGCACAATTGGATTCGACCTGCACCGATACATTTCACTTAATTAATCACACCACTAACTTAATGATTTATAAAATTTAATGTATCGGTGTCACCATTTAATAAAACGCAGTGATATTGTTTACAGAACCGCATCAAAACATATGTTTCCCAACTTGGCATAGCAAGGTGTCTCATTGGATGCCTCGTTCTCTATGCTCTATACTTTACAATGCATAGTGGAACAAAACATCGGTGCTCCATTATCACGGTGGAACTGGTGCATTAATATAACACATCACATAGCTTCAACTACAGTAATGCAATTTAACCTAGAAATTCCCATAAGTCCAACAAACACACCAGTGTTTTAAAGACAAAGACATTGTGGAGAATTTTTAATAATCAACCAGAGCGGTGTGACTTATTAGCCCCACTTTTGCAATCTATGGTGGTACAAAAATAAGCGTGTTGCACTAGTGCGTAAATGTTAAATGTACGCATTGTGATATGTTTTGAAAAATAAACATCATGGTTTGTCTTCTGTAAGGCCCCATTCACGGTGAGTTAGTAATACAATGCATTGTTAGACATCATGATGGTGCTCTGTAAAACCGACACACCGTGCTTTCAATTTAACAAAGGGCATCGACGATTTTGAGCACCATAAATTTTAGCATTGCAGTGCGTCTCTATTAATGAAATGAAATGGTGTAGCTAAAAGCACTGAATCGGTGTGGAGAATCCTATGGGATGAACCACTGCAATATGTAGTGGTACGACAAGAAATGTGGCACCAATGCATACTAGTTTTGTTGTGAATTAGATCATTGTTGCGTTGTTTTACATGGGATGAGATTCCTCCCATTTGTGTAAGAGTTATTTACACTATTTTTTAAGAGGGTTCGTGCCACTCGGTCAGTAGTACCCCACTTTCCTGCTAGGCCTATGTTTGATGTGCATATGTGCATGTGGGGGAAGTTGATGCCTGAGAGGGGCCAGTACGAGTTTCCCATTTCTATGGTCGGTAGGGATGTATGTGAGTTATTGGATAGCGAGGACAATATTTTCCTCGATATTGTAGAGTATTTGTATGCAGGGATGGATTGGAGAGGATGTCCAGACATTTGATTTATAGAAACTGAGCCAACAACTGAGAGAGGTAATATTATTGTTATGTTTTGATAAATCTAGTTGCATATTTTTATGTCTTATTTAATGCACATGTAATTTATTGTAAAATTGTGCTTCAATTGTCTTATTATTATTATCTATTGTTTTGTATATATTGGCACATATGTTGGGGATCAACCTCCTGAACATGAGGATGAGGTGATGGAGGAGGCAGAAGACTAGCCTCTAGTATAGATACCCCACATGTCATGCAAGCTAGATCAGAGAGTTTGGATAGAGGTGGTTGATTAGGTATGCAGTGTCATGACTAGTCACAAAGTGGTACCCACACCTATTAGAGACATATTATGGGTACAATATCTCTCTATGATATGGAGGAGTTTTCCTCATGAAATATGTTGTTGATGCGTCATATTGTTAGTGTCATCAACCTTGTCGAGATGTTGAGGGGTGTTGCACCTCATGATCCTACCACATCTAGCTCACCAGTAAAGACATCCACATCCTCTACTCCACCACATGGTCCTCCTCCTCCTCCTGATTCTCCTTCACATGATTTAGTTACACCATCTATCGATCCTCTTGTTTCCCATCCACATGTGTTTGAACCTACATCCACATTTGATCCCCCTCCACCTCCTCCTGCTTCCCCTCCACACATATTTGAACCTACACCCATGTTTGATCCTCCTCCTCTTGCTTCCCCTCTACATGTGTCTGAACCTGCATCCACCTCTGATACTCATCCTCCTCCTCCTCCTCCTCCTCCTACTACTACTTCTCCTCCACATGTGTCACCATATTCCATTGATCCTCCTCCTCCTCCTCCTCCTCCACTTGTGTCACCGTTCATTGATCCTTTTCTTTCTCCTATTCCACATGTGTCATCATCCACTGATCCCCCTCCTTCTCCTCTTCCTCCACATGTGTCACAATATTTTGTATATTTGGACACTATGCCCACATCGAGTATTGTTGCACATCTTGATGATATTGATAGAGAGACATTTGATAATGCCCTTTTGTCAACATTTATTGTCAACATAGTTGTTCTTGATAGAGGCTCTACCTCTAGTAGCAAAGACACAGATGCACCTAGCTCTAGTGGTGGACCTAGCTAGTAGTGGTACTGATTGACATGTATATTGATTGTTTTATATTTGACTTGAGATCTATATATGACATGTTTATTGCAGATTTTGTTGAGATGTATGTTTGGCATGCATATTCATATGTATATTGCTAATGTTTATTATTTTTTCATATAATGTTGTGGTTGTTGTTGTTTGATTTATAAAATGTATTATGAGTAGTGGTATTGATTGACATGTATATTGATTGTTTTATATTTGACTTGAGATATATATATGACATGTTTATTGCAGATTTTGTTGAGATGTATGTTTGGCATGCATATTCATATGTATATTGCTCACGTTTATTATTTTTTCATATAATGTTGTGGTTGTTGTTGTTTGATTTATAAAATTGTATTATGAGTATGCTAATGATGAACATTGTTAATGATTTATCTGTTTTTAAGTGAAATTTGATATGTATCACTCATTTAATTTTTTTGTTTTTACGAAAACGGTTATGTTGCATTAAGCGGCATTCTGGTAAGACAGAATCAGAAAGTTACAACTCTGAAGAAGGTTGGTGACCTCAAACAGTGCTGCCAACCTTCTTGTGAATGTCTTGGGAGACCAATCCCATCTGCTCCTTGAGCTAAGTCGAGAAAATGATAAAGAGTTCATACATGAGTAAATTCTCACAAACTATGAGCATAGTAGAAGACAGAAGCAAAGAATTAAACCGAGGGGGCTGAAATTTTCCCCTTAATGTAGGGATCCAGCTTTTTCTGAGAACCTAAAGAAATGTTGGAGGCCGCCTCCTTTTCTCTGCGCACTTTGTTGGTCCTTCGCCCTCGGGTAAGGGGTGGAGATGAAACTGAATTGTCTTCAGGTTCAGAAGTTCCCCTAAAGCCGCTAGAGGGGACTGTAACAACCAGACCTGCATGGGCAGAGGGTTCTGGATCTGAAGCCCAAATTTCTCTTGCTGCTACTGAATTTGGGGGGGTGGAAACCGGGAGGCTTTCGTCTGCCGGAGGGTCTTCCTTAACTGTTGTTGCTTTTGGATCTAGGGCTTCATCTTCCTCCAGCGCTTCAAAGCTGTTTTTGTTTTCTAGAGTTGCCTCTGCTGAATGAGTGGCCTTCGGGGCCTGGGCTAGTGGATCCTTTTTCCTTGAATGCCTTCGTCGTACGGGATGAAAATCATCTTCTTTGACTAGTCCCGGCTCCTCGGAGGCTTTGGGGCAGCTTTTTGCGAAGTGACCGTAAGCATGGCACCAGAGGCACTTAAAGGGAATCTGCTCGTAGTCCAGCTCTTGGATATGGCACCATTCCCCCAGGGATAGCTTAATGGATTCTGGAAGACATTCCTTGAGGTTAACCTCAACACAAATGCGAGTGCAGGTAAACTGGTCCCCTTTCGGCTCAGCACTGTCCAGGAAACGCCCAAGCTTATTTCCAATGTCCTCCAAAGAATTTTTCCCCCAGAGATGCAAGGGAAGGTGAGGCAGCCTAACCCAAACAGGGGCTGCGGTGATCTCGGTTCTGGGGTTGAAGTCAAGAGTCCAGGGGGCTAAGAACATTCCTCTCGACCCCATGAAATAGGGTCCAGATCGGAAAACTAGATCACAGTCCTCTTTCCTCGTGAAACTGAAGACAAAAAAAACCCTGCCTACTGCGAGCAGAGAAACTGTTCCCTGTATCAGTGACTTCCAATGGTCATCCATTCATGCCTCCACCGTTTTGGGGCTAGGCCATAACCCTGTAAAATTTCCGATGAGGGCCTTTTCAGCTAGAAGGAGGGCAAGCTTGCAAGGTCCCTCTGGAGATAGCTCCAGAGAAGGGATCTCCTCCAACTTCTTAACAAACTTAGACGAGAGAGAAGGCTTGGATTTGGGTCCTGTCGAGTGGATTAACGCTTTGAATGCTTCCAGAGGATCTTTTTCCCTCTCGGCAATCGGATCTGGGGCCATCGTAGCAGGTCGTCGACCACCAGCAAACAAGAAGACGGAGGTCAAGACCGCTGCTCCAAACGTATGCAAACGCAGGCGAACTCAAGTAGGACACTCTGAAAACACCGATCCACGGCCCTGGATGCGGGGAACCCTGAGCGGCTGCTACAGGCGAAGATCCACACCCCTACAAACGACAACCAGTGTGGAGGCGGCTAGGGTTTAGGCCCTAGCTGCATTGACCATCTGTCTCATGCCATCTCGCTCCATCCGTTGAATTCTAAATATTTATATATCACTCATTTAAAGTTACAGTTGCCATATAATGTTTAACTTTTATTTTATGAAATCGCTTAATTTGGATTGTGATTGAAAAAAGTTATAACCATTAATGTCATATAATGTTTAATTGTTATTCAAGGTGAATTTTTTGTTGTCCAACAAGATACAATATGTTGATTAAACATGTTTAGAAACAAAAATACCTAGATATGATGAGTGAAATTATCGTGATTTGAATATTTATGTATTTTTCATATATTATAATAATAACATTATAACATGCCCACAGGGGTGTAGACCGATGGGCAAGTGTCGTGTATATGGAAGGAAATTTGTAAATGGAGGTCTCAAGTTCGATTCTCACCCCGACTAACCTGTGTGCCATTCATGTGGGCTGTGTGGATGCACCTAGGGTTATAGTCACGCGAATACGAGAACTACGAGTTGTCGATTCCCCCAACAAATAATAATAATAATAATAATATCATTATAACATAATTATTCACTAATAATAATAACGTTGTTTTTTAATTTTTATTATTCAAAGATTACTTGACAAATTTATAATATAATTGTTTACTAAAATCACAATTATTATATTCTATTAATATTTAATTTTTTCAAAGACAATATTAATTTATAATATCCAATTATTATAATATATGAAATTTATTCAATTAAATTTAAAATACTAAATATAGAAAATGATAATACATTTTGATTATATACAATTTCGATGAAATGGTTTTAAAAAATTTTACTCTAATATAAGCTTTATGAATCTTCTATTAAAAAATAATATCACCCAACATTTTGTAATAAGTATTTTAAGAATTAGTAAAATTCACAAAGATTTCTATACTTTTAGATAAGTACGGATCATTAAAGAAATTCTTATTTCTGACTAGCCTCTAAAAAAAGACTCTTTAGAATTTCCATGTCCTTCCTATATTGACACTTATTTCAAGGGCAGTGTAAAAAGAATGATTAATATAAGTTTATATGGCTATAAAACTAAAGGATGGAGTGGAATAGGTGAAGGCCATGATATTTGCACTAGTTGAGGTGGGGAATGCCATCAAATTTGGTAATGCCAACACCAGAAGTGTGATTTCAAAACTCACAGATGTTGCACAAAGTTATTGTGTTGGAATTTCCCTAAGAAGTTCCATCAAAGTAACTATATATTTATTTGAATTTTGATTTTTTCAAACAACAAAAATTGTGAGGTTCGAATATTTTTCAATATCTTCATTTTTTGTTAAATAAAATACAATATAAAATAAATATTTACTATTGTACAACACCAGCATTGTGATATCTCAATTAATGCTTAGTAATTCAAAGATTATCATAAAATTATTTTAATACAATACAACATAAATTTGCTATAATAAACAATAAATATGACAATTAAAATATATCAAAACCACATCTTATGCTTGAACTATTTTAATGTATTTTCAATATGGTGGTTGCAAATGGTTGTTAAATTTTCATATCCAACATAATCATAAAATGAAGAAAAAGATAATAATTGTCCATTATAGATACCCATAGTAAATGACACATCCACAATATAAATGTCCAAACAAATCAGTCTTTGTTACCATCACCATGATTATATTCCTTGCTTGGCATTGTAACATTGTTGTTCTCAAAAACATGTTTAGATCATGGATCATGTCTTAATACGAACCACCAATCCCCATCCAATACATCTGGGTAAAAAAACACTTGGTTTCAATGTTTTGGGAAAACATAAGGTTGATTACTTTCAACCCACATATTTTTAGAGTTTATACATATTATCCCACTATCAAGATATTCCTTTACATTTCTCCAGTCGAAGGTATCCCAACACTTGCAACAAAAAATAACACATTGACACGATGAGAAGTCTACTTGCATGATCTCTTGTATCTTTCCATTGTAACCTAACTCCCCCTCTATTAGGCTTTGGTCATGATGGCCATCACAACTATATTGGTAGAACTCGACCTCCACTCCACAATCTTGAGTGATGTGCCCATCATCAACATACTTAGTGTGAAAATGATGTCCATATTTCCACATAGAAGGGAACAAATGCACCTGTAAAAATGTGAAAAAAGGATAGGGTCATATGTCTAATAATCGAAGCATTAATAAAAACATAATAGTGTTACAATTCAAATGTGAAATATTGTAAATAGAACGTGGTACTCAAAGATGTTATTACATATTTGTTGCACCCAATCCCTATGTTTAGTGCATCCAACGATTCTCCACATGGATTACAACCAGAAACTACATATGTCTCTTGTATTTATTCAACTAGCCAACTGTTGAGACATATTTTTGGAATATTTTATTTTAAATGATCAGGATAAGGCATGCTTCTACCATTAAACTGTTTGAATGTTGTCATGTCAGTATCCCATTTCCTTCTTTTCTCTTCATACAATGCAACCCATGGTCACATTGCCTCCACGTTGTAAGTAATGAATTTATTGATGCCATCAATTTATAAATTCATTGATGTATACATAAATTCAAAATGAATAGCATGAGATCAAATATATATTATCAACTTGAAGAACAAATTTACTAATGGAATCAATTTCTAAATTTTTTTATGTATGCAAGAATTCAAAACAAATAGCATGGGATGAAATATATATTATCAACTTCAACGTAAAACATTTATCTTTACTAAATTAACAAAATATAATCGGCGTACACTTTATCAAGCACATTGTTTTTCATTTGGAGTAGCTCCCCTTCCCTTTTATCCTCATCTTGATGGTCATCCCAAACGAATTCCCCTATTGTGTCATCAATTTTCTTGATGTACTCACTCGCATAATAGAATGACTCGTATACTATGTAACCCTCTGCCATAGAGCCCTCCGGTTTTTCTCTTTGTCAAGAAAACCCATTAAATTTTGTCATGAACCTCTCTAATAATAACATCCAATGACATAATATCATCCCAACTAATTCAACCTCATAAGGTAGGTGAATTAGAATATGGACTTGCAAGTCCAGAAAACTCATGGGTAGTTCCTTCTTAAACATACAAATAATATCATCTATCTCTTGAAGCCACCATGGAATGTTATTCACATGACTCTCCCTTGATGTGACCCAATGTACAAATTCAAATAATTTCAATATGGCACATCACAGGTCTTAGGGGAAGTCATGGTTCACACAAACACACAGGAGAAAAGGATAATGACACTACAAAATAGACACACACATTATTAATTTCCATAAAATTGTGAGTGCATAATTTTTTTTTTGTCAACGTCGGTATAGAAGAAGAATCATGTATTCAACATACATACCCTTAGAAGGTTTAGATGGTCATATGATTTCAACCCTGAAGAAATCCCTTCTACATTGAATCAACGTCATAGAGTTAACCCATATAAAGAAGTTTCCTTCACATCCAATATAACATATGTCACCATAGAAAGATCATCTTTCTTCAGAATACATGGGACATTACCTTCTTCAAAATACCAAGAGGGACCAACCTCTCCTCTATTTTTGTTTCTTGGCCAATGTCTCTTTTTAATATTTGAAGCAATAAGAGCTCTCCTAACAACCAATATTTCACTTTTATTTCATGGTATGTGCATCCATAAAGAAGATGAGACATTTTTTCAATATATGCATTGGATCTAGTAAGTGGCCAATATTAATATGCTCCAAATATGGAAGCTCATCAAATACATATTTCATTTTCATCCCAATTGGAAGTTTCTCAACTTAAGCGTAAAAAATTTATGGATTGTCGAACATAGGTTCCCCATTTGAATCAAACAATTTTTCCATTTCCTTCTCCTTCTCTATGTCATATTCCCTATTCCAATCTATCGATATCATTATTTTAGGTCTCTAATTTCTCTCTGGTTTACCATTGAAATCATATACAACTCTTATATAAGGGTGGTCATCTAGGAGGAATACCCTCGAGCAGTTGTACACATACTTTCATAGGTGGTTGGACCACCTAGCCTTTATAGAAGTTCCACAACATTTGCATCCATAATACCCTTTTGTTACAATACTTGAGATGTTATCATATACATAGCATGTTATAGTCAAAAATATAGTTGCACCAAATGAAGTATGAAAAATAAAATTATAGATATAAACAAATCAATGAACATTCTTACCATAGAAAACTCTTAGTCATGGATAATCTGTGTGGTGTACACACATATGCCATACAATGTAAAATACCTCTACATTGAGATAGATCTTGATGCATCAAATACATCTATCCCTTCCCATAATTTCTTAAATTCATCAATTAGTGATTGGAGGTAGACATTCATTCTCTTCACTTGTCTTCTACCCAGGACTATAAGAGCCAACATAATATGTTCATTCTTTGTGAACAACCATGGGGGNTTGATCACTATCACTGGACAAATAGAATAGTTGGTGTTTTGGAGGGAATATAGGTTAACTCCATGCATAGCTATGCTCAACCGTAGGCTTCGTACTTCATCCTTGAATTTATCGGGCCATGTATCCTCTATATGATTCATGGTTATTGGCTTTGGTTGGATTCACATAACTTCTGGCTCACTTCTATGGGAGGCATGCCACCCCTGCAACATGGATAATTGTTTGCAATGAAAGAGCCTTTAAATCCTTGGAATTATAGGCATATGCCTCAATATCTTATGAGGAGGATCATGTTCCTTACCCTTTTTATTTTATTTAAGGCACCTATCATGTCCACATTTTGGACATTTTTGTCTTCATATTCATTTATGTATAGAATACAATCATTCGAACATGTGTGGTATCATATGTACTCAACACCCAACATTTTCATCATTTGCTTTGCCTCTGTGCATCTATCGAGTAAGAGATTATCACTAAGAAGTATCTCATATTTGAGTAACCTACAATTAGTGGGCAATAGAAATGTTCATGAATTGAATAAACCCTTTTCTTCCTTCATTGTGTGAAAATATTCCTTAAAACTTTAGTGGAATTAATGGTTAGTTACCTCAAAATTGTCTAGAAACTTGTGTTTGACATACCATACATTGCTTTCAAGTTGTATAATAAAATTGTTTCCCCTAGCTAGGTAGACCTTGCAAACCCTTGTACTCGACCAAATAAAGGGGTGGTGGAAGTATATTCCATGTTTTCGAACAAGTTATCTACAACATTAGCATCATCCCATAGTTCATTTTGTTGGAACGCATATAACAACATTCCCTCCATGCCTTGGGTATCCCACAATAAATCATCCATACCAACCTCTGTATCATTTTTTTCATCCCCGACATGTGAAGAACTAGTGTTATTGTTGAGGTTTTGAATTGGTGAATCAAAATGTAGTGGGAATTGAATAGGTGGTTGCTTCAACCATTCTTAGTATGATTCCTCTCCAAGTTGTTTTTGTTTAGCAACAAGATCACGACTTGACATTGTAGTGGGGTGCAATGGTATATGGTGGACAAGTCACTCCTCATCAGAATCCTAGATATTGAACATTACATCAATAATATTAGTAACACAATGCATTTAACATGTTCAAACATTATACCAAACACTTATTAGAAGCATGGACATTTTTTCCCAATAATAAACATGAATCCAACCACTTTATAGAACAATTGTTGAATTAAGAAATACATTTAAATTAATTCCATTGAAATTCCAAAAACACAATTACTTAACCATCTTTTTCTTACGCCCTATAGGGTTGTATACATAAAAGAGATCCAATTCACTATGTAATATAGTTGACCTAGGATGGCTTCTAGAATATCACATGTTAGTATGGGTAGGGTAAATAAGTTGTACATTTTCATCAAACATCTGTTTGTGGTATCTTTCTCTTTATAAGAGCTTGTGGAATTTTGGGACTATGGGAATATATTGAGCATATGAACTTGATCTTGAATCTTGATACTGCAAGTTTCATGAACAATTATTCAACTGCACCTGCATACATAATATAAATTCAATTAGATAATTGAATTATCAATAAAATCTAGACGTACTGCAATTGGCGTGAGATAAATTGAAGGAATTCCAAAGATACGGAATGAGATGTAATTTGAAGAATTGGCCATTTGATATTATAATTCATTTTTTCCTACATTTGAGCCAAAACCATCATCTTGGGTATCATATAACAATCTAACTTCAAAAATAATTTTGAATAAATTTTATAACTTGATGGTGAGCTTCATCATATAAATGCACACTGGTGCATATGGATAAACCAAATGCATCGGTGCGTTTAATTGAGAAAAGAACCTAATGTTGACCTCTGTTATTACCTCTGCAAAATTTAAATCTGGGTTTTTGCATTTTCATTGTGAAAATTTAACTATCTTATAGTGCATTATTACTTACACACCACATCGGTTTGTTTCGAACAGTATAGTGCACTATTTGAAGGAAATTAGAAAAATAACATGTTCTTGATATTAATACATTGAAATTTATTATGAAAATAAATCAGTGTGTTATATGTACACACCGCACCAGTGCATTATTCACTGTATAGTGTACCGAAAATTTAACTTTTGAAAAACAACAATGTGTGTGTTTATCATCAATGTGTCGAAATATACAATGAAAAAATGAGTAGGAATTTGTGTTTTTGTGTTACTAAAGGAAAACCCTATTCATTTTTTTATTTATTTGCCAAATTTTAGAAAGGATATTTGTGCAACAAAGATTTATCAGCAAAGACTTTGGAGTGGGTAGATTTTTTTGAAGAGTCAAATTTGAGGGGGATTATTGTAGATCATATAGAAATGTGAAAAGTAGAAATTTCAAATATATGATTTCATTATATTAATCATTCTCATTTTTTATTCAAACATTTTTCAGTGCATTCTCAAACAAAAAAGGGTTTCATAGTTACCTTCAATATTGGAAGCCCTAATTTCCTCATTGTTTTTTTGCTTTCTCTTTCTATGTTTCACAAGGAGAATTTTTTTAAGAATTTTTTTTATAGGGTTTGTTTATTTATATATGGGCGTTTCATATCCGTTGCAATGAAACCACTCATCCCATTGGATCCCAAACCATCCTGTCGTTGTCAATTTTTTTATTTTTTTAAACGCCTTCACGATGACTGGTGTGCTCTATACATAGTAAAATCATAGGAGTGTATTTGTATGTAAACATCGCCGCTCAATTTAAATTAAAAGTAATATTAAAAAAACATTTTCGCAGCTGGTGGTGTGCATTTCACCTAGATAAGCATTGAGACACATTGTTTACAAAGTGCACCATTGAGTTTAAAACGGAAACATTATTGTTTTTTATATGGAAACCACCATGTATTAAATTTTTTCATGGGACGAGGGTGTGTAATAAACAATACTTAGGAAATTGTGCATTTCTTAATTCATAAAGAAACAACTGAATACAAAAATTTGTAAAACATTTTCAATTTCACAATGTGTGAAAAAAAATAGAATCCATTCAACACATAAGATGGTATGATGAAGAATAAAAGGGTTGATCACAAATTTTATGAGTATTTACATTTTTGACCTTTCTTAAGATTTCATGTTTGTTGTAATCTTTATATTTAAATAATTAATTTACACTTGTCCATAGATGTCTTCTAGTAGGTGATAACGTACAAAGAGGACTCAACCCATGAATTGATAAACATTGGGTTAAGTATGGCTTGTATGTATATGTTGAAGAATGAAAGTTTAATTGAACAATTTGTAAGTAGCTATGTTGTTTAACTTCCCTTGTTTTATAATTAATGAAAAAAACAAGAAAACTTTATATTGATTATATTGATTGTGCTTTGTCATGTCATATTAAACATGCATAAAACAAAGTATGGAATGCATAATAAAAAAATGATTTTGAGAGAATGCATGAAGCATGTCTTTAATAGAATGTGTATTATTTATGAAAGACTTGGTGCTAAGGTATATTTTTGTATTTACGCAATCATGTATGTTCTACTATATATACAAATGTAGATATACTTATTATAGTTTATTTCTATTTGTGTATATCGAATATAAAGGGGTGGAACATAAAAAAAAAGTTGATCAAGAAAACATTATGTTAAAAAATCAAAGTACAATATCGCCTACCATTATAGACCAAAATGTCACACTTGAGTTTCGCACCCTAAGTGTCGCAAAGTGATGTATGCACCTTGTTAAGTGTCGCATGCACAGTCGCAAGTGTCGTATGCACCTTACCTAGTGTTGCATTCACTTTTTCGAGTGTTGGAATCTATTGACACCATGAAATACATTTTCCACAATCCCTAAGTCATATTGGAGGATGAAACACATCATTTCAAGGCAAAAAACACACCTTTTTCTTGGAAAATCGACCATTGTTTGGGAATTTATGAAGGGTGGTCCCCCCTTGGCAATGTTGGGGGAGTGCCACTTCATGCGGTGGAACCCCCCTTTCCATGTTAGGGGAGAACCACTTTATAGGGTGCTTCTTTTTCTCTAACTCAAAGGGAACATCACTTTTGGCTAGACGAAATTAAGGGATCATCCACCTCTTTCTAAGGGTCAACTCTGACTTGGATGAGTTTGTTGTGGTTGAATAATACCCTATGGACTCTATCCTAGGATATAATCCCAACTTAATGAGACATATCCTCAACCATATCCTTCATTTTCTCATGGTGGTTGTACCTCTCAAGCCTATATATTGAAGGTATTTCCAAGGTGAAGGGGGGAACATTAGAGATATCAAACCTTTGATTCTGAAGGAAGTATCTGTATTTTGATGTCAATGTTCATGTAAGGGATGGATGAGGAGATCTTGTGGAAGTGACTGAATCATCAATCATTATTTTTAAGTTCCTTCTTTGGCTTTCCAATTAATATCAATTTGGCTTATTCTCTTCAAGTTCATGTGTTCTACATTTGCTTGTCTATTGTCATTTCTATATTCATAGATAGATGTTCTTTATATAATGATATAGAGTAAGAGGAAGAGTTCATTTTCTATTATTTGCAGGTTTTCATTTGTGTTGAGGAGCTTGGAGATCAAGTGTCAGGATTGGAGCAGCGAGGACGAACATCGCAATCAGGTACGCCACATCTTCTTCTCTCTTTCTTGATTGATTAAGTTATATATATAGGAAAAGTAGAAACCAATTTTTATATTATATATTTGTACCAAATATAGGAATATTGGTCCAAAGGGGAGCTTATCTCGTCTGTAGGATAATATTTCTCACAACAGAAAAATGGTGACTCCACTACGGAAGGACTTTGACTAGTTTTTCCTATTTTTCGTCTTGAATTCATTGCTTGTGATTAGATATTTCTTTTTTTATGCTTCAATATTATATAGTTACCCTTCCCTCTTCCTCATTTAAGAGTTGAAATATCCATTGACTGATTCTATGTTGAGTTTGAGTTGTTTGAAGAAATATTTTAGCATTTCAGAAACGGGCACTCCCATGCAATTCACACTATGGGGCCATTAGATTGATTGGCACTCCCCTGCAGTGCATAAAAGGGCACCATAATCTTACTATAACTCTCCCTTATCCTCCTAGGGGGTGCCACAGTGCTTTGTCTCTTTGAGAACAGGGTCATCGGTCTCCCTGTTTTGGTGTTTTTGCATGTTTCTGCCCTGCTTTTCTTAGTCTATTTTTGGGAGTTTTTTCTCAGAGTCTCTTGATCTATCTTTGACTTTGTTTGATTGAGAATTTGGCATTTATCAGTCATTTATTTTCTTTCTTTGAGTTTGTATTATTCTCTTATTTTTTATCCCCTTGAGTTAATGAGATCCCTTGGTTCATCCTTCCTTTCAGGTCTTTGATCTTCGTCTCGCAAAGCCTTCAGATTGCTTGATTGATTATGAGTTTTTCATCAACTAGGGTTTTCAAAGGTTGTTTGGTTTTGATCCTTTTTTTTCTTCATTGAAACATCTAATTTTTCTAGATGATTAGGACTCTCTTGTTTGCCACAACCCAACCTTGAACATTGTTTCTTGTTGCTCATCATTTGAGGAATTTCATGAGTGTTTGTCTTCTTTCTCTTTTGCATATTTGAGTCCTTGATTGAACAAGTTATCACACTTGTTTTCTTTCATTTATCATCATTTTGAGTGCACTTTTATTTATTTATATTTTCCTCGTACTTATTTGTTTCAAACATAGATCTCTTTCATTCCATTTGAAATTTAAGAAGCAGAAAAGTTTGCATATCTCCTTGCCTACATAATTGAATAAAGAAATTTTTTGCATTCTTTAGGAAATTTGTTTTGGTATATGTTTGGAAAAAGAGTTAGTTTTGCATGTGCATTTCAGTTTTCGAAAACATTTGCATGGTAGTTTGGCATCATCTTGATCCCATAAATTGAAAGTTTCATAGTTTTCAGTGCGTTTTTGTGTTAAGAAGAATAGAACTCTTCTCCTTCCCACACATATAATTCATCAAAAATAAAGAACTGCATCTCATTCTTTTGCATTCTATTGGAGTCGGGTCTCTCATACATCATCAGTTTCATCTCTGTGAACCCTTGGAGTAAATTCCATTAAAATCAACCATGCGTAAATAAAATCAACTAGAACATTTTTTGGTTTTAGGACACCAACAGTAGCATAGGATTAAGGTCTTTGGACTAGGAACAGTGAGTAAATCATCCACAACTACTAAATAGATTGTAGAGCACTAAAACATGAACAAATATAACTTTCGTATAAGCATAGTTGAGAACCCCCTCTCACACATGGGATAAAATGATCCACCATCTACGAGATATTTTGATGCCTATTCTTCTTACAAGTTACAGTCTGTTTCAACCACTACACAATATTTTTGGAGCAAACTCATCATATTTTGTTTTTACCGAAGGACTTGGGAACTTATCTTTTTCCACAATAGTTGTAGTTTATACTGTTGTTACTTCATATTTACTAGAAACATCGGTGACCCAGGTAACCCTGAATCAACAACTTGCGCATACATCTCCCTTCGCACATGGTTGATGTAATATTCCTTCTTCACTATTTCCACACATGCACACACCAAGTGCTTTAATTGCTCATCTCATCGATCAGATGGTTGGTAGTCAAGTCGTTCACACAACCATGGTTACACAAGATACTTATCCTCCATATCATACATCACATATTAGTACAACCTACATTGGAGGTCAATCTTCAATGGGAGGCCAAACTTCAGCTGGGGGGAAACCTTTAGTTGCAGGGAAAAACTTTTTCTGGGGGGAAACCTACATGGTTGCAATATCAACAAGCATGGGGGAAAGCCACTCCTGCAAGTCCTTATATCCCTACTACCAATGGAATGTATCATGTACATCCATTTCTAGGAGTTTCTAATCCTTTGTGGGGTCAACCCAATATGACGGGCATCCCTCTGCAAGGAAATTTTCCCTTTCAATATGTAAAATCCATGATTCCAATGAAATATTACCCTCCATCACATTACATGGGGGGACCATTGGGTCAATATCAATATGTTGGATTTCCAACTGTTCAATCACATTACATGGGTGGACAATCATGACAACCATCTTTTATAGGTGGACAACTTGGGAAACCACCATATATGGGAGGACCATCTAGTTTTTCCATCTCACTGCAACCTGGATTTGGTCCTACTGGTTTTCCCATATTTCCATATGGTTAACACTAGTAGCCACATGACAATCGAAAACTTCCATTCTTGGCTACATAAGTTCTTCCATATATGTCGCATTTAACAAGTGATCCCATTCAGCATGCCCTGTTTTGGCCCACCATCCCTGCCAAATTATCATGCGACATTATGAAATTGGACAGAAAACTTGGGGAAGATCCTAACAATAATGTTATGAATTTCCATTTATGGTGTTCTTCAAACTATTTGATGGACAAATCCATTCATCTGATTCTTTTTCAGAAAACACTTACAAGTGTAGTAGCGAAATGGTATCTTGAGTTGTCGTATAACTCCTTTGTCGAATTTAATTCTCTTTCCATGGATTTTATGATGCATTTTCAGTTGCCTATATGGTATGAGGCTGGTACATAACTTTTGAACTCACTCCGACAATCCTCTTTCACCCACATATATAATTGTATTGATTAATGGAGACGGCGGAGATGGTTGATTAAATCTCCCATTCCAGACCAACTCCTCGCGGATTGTTTTACAAAGTTGCTCTTTCCTTCCATTGCACATGATGTTTCTATGGGAAATTTTGTTATTAAGGATTAGGCTATCATCCATGCACATTCTTTTAACTTGGTTTATTCCCCGTCTCCCACACTTTATGATCTAATCTCTCATTCTCCCCGTATGTTGAACGATTCGTCAAGACCTTTTTTGAAACCTAGTTTTGTTTCAAACACCATGACTACTTTCACTCCTGCTCAAACCTCCGAGGTGAATGTGGTCCAATCCACATCATCTCAGCAACTAGAAGGTAAGAATAAAAACAAGGGTAAATCCAAGAAATATTCTAACGAGAAGGATAATCCAAAGACTGTTGATACTCAACCAAATAGGAAGGTTAAGTTTACTTACATGATTTTCAAGGAATACCACTACAAGAAAGATTTCCCTCATCATGTGGTAGTCGCTAAGTTTTTTAAGGGTACCTCCCAGCCGGTTCAATAGAAAAATATGGTTGCACAAAATCCTACCCCTCTGCAAGGGGGAAATGCAGGTCATTCCCATCATGGGGATGCTTCATCGAGCACCTCTGAGGTCTACATGTTTAAGGCGGTTAATGTAATGAATCGAGAAAATACTTATGAAACTCCTTCAGATGATCAGGCTAATGGAAAGGCTATCGATCAGCCCTCCACATCCACTCCTCCTCCATCTTCCAATCCTATTCAAATTGAGAAGATAATTTCTAACGTAGTGTTTCACCACCCAAGAGTGTAATTTGAAAAGCGACATTTAATCCAAATGTCTATGCCACCCAAAACTACAATATTGTTGAATATTTGGTGCAAGCGCCTTGTACTATGTCAACCCTCAAAATTCTACAACACTTTCCAAGTCAATGTAGAACCCTATTGTTGTCCATTGGAGCTATGGATCTAGAGGAATCGAACTTGATTATGTTTAATCCGGACTATTCCAAAGAAAGTCTCTCACACCACTTAGCATTCCAAATTCAAATTTTGGTTGGTGGAAAGAAAATCCATTGCATTGTTTTGGATGAAGGAGCCTCCACCCGTGTCATGTATTTTCCTTGTTTGATAGCCCTTGGTTCTAATAAACTTACCCCATCTCCTACCACCTTGAAATAATTTGATTGACATGGTTTCCAACCTCACTGACTCTTGCAATATTTCGCTGTGACATTGAAGGGTAAAACTATTTCAATCGATATTGAAATGGTTGACGCTTCTCTGGATTATAATTTGTTACTTGGTTGTAGTTGGTTCTATGAGATGATTTTCATTTCATTTTCAATGTTTTGTATCTTATGATTTTCCCATCAAGGAAAAATTATCACCGTTGACCAACTTGCTATATAATTCCAGATCTCCACAATGTTGCAGCGAACAATGTCCCTTTTCTAGGAGAGAATAGTTTTGAGAGTGTAGGAGTAGGTCTCCTTAAGGATTCCTTTTCCTTCTCCTCCCACCCCGCAAGTTTCCACATTAAATATGATTTCGACTCAAGTGCGACAATCCTTAGAATTGTCTTATCCTTTGGTAGTATGTGGTCTCGATGAGCATAGTTCTTTTCTTGTGTCAAGCTAATTGAAAAATGAAATGGATGATTAAAAGCATAGTTCATCATCTTCTTCAAGCTTGTTAAAAAATGAAACATACCCTCCTCCATTTGAATCAAGCCTCACACGGGATCAAGTACTTGAAACTTCTTTTCCTCCACCTAGTGAAAATGTTCCCATTAGTAACCAAACGCCTAAATGAGGAAAGAAGAAGATTCGTCAAAGGAAATGACACTTGGGGGGTAGGTCTCAAGCCTATGGACATCATTTTGGAGTGAAGCCACTAACTGCTATCATGCAAGTTGGGGGTAAAACACCTCTAGAGAGACACATTGCTAGGAGTTATCCTCGCTTGGGGGTCACTCCCATCATAACATAGTAGTCTTTTCTGGAACAAGCTTAGTCTTTGTTCTTTCTTGTGCTCATAAAAAAATGAGAATAGGTTACTGAGCTCAGTATTTGTTCTTTCTCGTGATTTTTAATACATGATAATAGGTTACCGAGTATAATTTTATCTCTTTTTCAGACTCGTAAAAGATATACAAAAAAGGAACTCTTTGGAGTCTCCTTTAATATCTTTTCAGACTCCCTAAACATGAAAATATTTTCGAGTGAGATTGATTCCTTTCACACTCATTAAAAGGTTTGAAAGGATGTCTTTCGAGTGGTAGTTTATCTATTTTTTGGCCTCGCGAGACTAATTATGAAAAAGGAACACTCTAGTCAAGCATGACTAGAAGAGTTCTCCCCTGTATTGTTTTACACTTTTTTCAGGATTGGGAGACTAAATTTACGAAAACTTGATCCATGGAATCATCTTTAAGTTCTTTTCATACTCTCTAAACATGAAAAACCATCGATTTTACCTTTTTTGGTCTCGTAAAATTATGCATCGAAGGACCTATGTGAGTCCAATATCTAGGGCCCACATGAGGCCGAACCCCTCCTTCCTCAAGTTCATTAAAAATATGTTGAGGGACTCATCCAAAGGATGATATATATCAATCATTTTTTGTCCTCCTCAAGCATGTTAAAAAAGAAAGAGGTACTCATCTATCTGGATGGGGGGGAAATTGAAGGAAGTGGATCAAGTTTTTTGGAATCCTTTATGGAAGTTATTTTCTCCCTTGAACATGGGACATGTTTGCATCTTTTCTTATAGTTGGGTAATATCCTTTTCTATGAGTCATACCAATTCCATGTTTCATTATACTTTTTCATTCCAGTCAAAGAGTTCTCTTATTGTCATCACATTATGTTCTTGGTACTCATCAATTCAATGTTGCCAAGTCAGTTGTCATGCCTCATCATGTTTAAGGGAAGTTTCAATTTAAACCATCCATCTACAATATTACCAGTTTCCATTTCCTATGTTAGCCCATACTCATTTGATCCACCATCTTACATAAATTTCCGATGTCTTTTTTGTGTCGATGATGAGGGATACATCAAGGCCCTCCTTCGACGAGTCTTTTTTGTCGACTTCAACACATTATCCAAGACTTAGAGTTAGAAACTAGTTATTACCTTGGGACCTGCATGCCTCCTCACTTTCAACAGTAGTTTTACTTCATTGACCTCTGATCAGGTGAGTCCACAAATGGTAGACCTCAACCCATTTATTCACATTCGTTGGAATGTACTAGGGTACCTTTGAATTCATTGTCATCATTGGTGATTTCCATCGCACTTGTTAATGGTTTACCTCAATAACTGGTAATAAAGTTGTTTATAGCATGTTAGATATCAAATCATCTATTCACATGGCTATATTCATACCACATCAGGATTGGGACAAAGACCTTGGGTTGAGCACTCACTATGTTATGTGTTTTTCCCAGAATGTGATGGATATCATTTCATCATGTAAAATATTTTAGTACAATCACCATGTTGGAAATATTACTGATATATATATTGTCACACAAATCCACATTGTATTGATATGTGGATATGTTTTGTCTTCTCATAGCTCCATTGTTTATTTTTCGTGGTTGTAATCAATTCATGTCATGGAGGTATGGATCTACATTGTATTTTTGGTGGCCATATCCTTATTCAGTATTCTCATGGATCCACAGTGTATTGGTCAGAGGCCATGCTTTGATCCATCTTGTATTCCGAGCATAGGTATGCATGCCTTGGAAATGGAACATACTTGTATATTGAATAATGATTGTTTGCAGCTTCTGTCAATTCTCCTACTCCAACACCCTTACATTGAATAATTTGTAAAGTGTTTCATCCATCAGTTTCTCTTCTCACCTCACACTTTAGGGGGCATCCATTACACACCAAAATGTCACACTTGATTTTCTCACCCTAAGTGTCACAAGTGTCACAATGTGATGTATGCACCTTGTTAAGTGTTGCATTCACTGTCGCAAGTGTTGTATGAACCTTACATATTTTTACATTCACTTTTCCAAGTTGCTTAAGCACTTGAAAACATGAAATACATTTTCCACAATCCCTAAGTCATATTGGACGAAGAAACCCATCATTTCAAGGCCAAAAACACACCTTTTTCTTGGAAAATCAACCATTTTGGGGGAATCTATGATGATTGGTGCCCCCTTGGCCATGATGGGGGAGAGATACTTCATGGGGTGGCACTCCCCTTTCCATGTTAGGGGATCTCCACTTTATAGGGTGGTGCTTTTTCTCTAACTCAAAGGGAATGCCACTTTTGGTTAGAGGAAATCAAGGGATCCTCCACCTCTTTCGAAGGGTCTTATCCAACTTGGATGAGGATGTTGTGGTCGAATCATACCCTATGGTATATATCCTACAATCTAATCCCAACTTAAGAAGCCATATCTTAAACCATATCCTTCATTTTCTCATGGTGGTTGCTACTCTCAAGCCTATATATTGAAGGTATTTTCAAGGTGAAGGGGGAAAGATTAGAGGTATCAAACCTTTGATTCTAGAGGAATCATTAGCATTTCGATTTCAATATTCATGCAAGAGTTGGATGAGGATAGCTTGGAGAAGTGACAGCATCAGCAATCATACTTTGTAAGTGCCTTCTTTGGCTTTCCAATTAATATCAACTTGGCTTATTCCCTTCAAGTTCATGTGTTCTACATTTGCTTGTATATTGTTGTTTCAATCTTCATATATAGATATTCTTTATATAATGATATATAATAGGAGGAATATTTCCTTTGCTAGTATTTGCAAGGTTTCAGTTGTGTTGAGGAACTTGGATATCAAGCGTCGGTATTGGAGCAACAAGGATGGATATCACAATCGGGTACGCCACATATTCTTCTCTCTTGCTTGATTGATTAAGTTAGATCTATAGGGAAAGTAGAAACCACTTTGTTGAGGAAAAGATATGAATTGATCTTACTCAAACATTTTCAGAATTTACTTGGCTAAAGCAAAGTAGATGGGAATATCACCCTATGTTTATAGCCAACAAAAATAACATCCTAACTCACAAGTATTAATTACGAGTTCTTAGGCTATTCTTTTATTAACAAAAATCTTGTTGGAAATTCACTTTTTATGTAATTTTCTGAATATAACAGTTGCTGAAATAAATGTAAGAACAAAAGTAAAGACACCAAGATGATAATCAAGACAGATGAGACATAAAGAAATCCTTTATTTCATTCCAATTCACCAAAGAGTCATTTTCTTTACAAAATCTCATACAAAAATCTTGGACCAAAGTCAAACTTAGACATCCCCGATGGAACATACAAAAGGACCTCTGACAGAAAATCAAATCTGGACTCTAAAATTTTGATCATGTTGCCACAGATTGTTTCCCACTCAACTATGCACAATATCCTTTATCATTCATGAAAATTAATTCACAAACAGACAAGTCTACACAGACTATCAAAGATAGATCAACACCTCTGAAAAACAAGTGTCTGAATGATTTGATTCAACCCTGAATATTGTTATCTACAATAAGACCCTGCTATCATAAAAGAGAATTAGGCTATGATGAATATATGAATGAATGAAAACTGAACTATCTCAACATAAACTCAAAAAGAAAACCTTAGCATGCTTTTGCTTCTATCCTCTTCTTGTTCTTCCCTTTTCTTTTGTTTTTAACAAATTAGAATTGGTTGAATAAGTTGAACCAATTCATTAGTTAAGTTAATTGAAAGACTCAACTAACTTTAGTTAGGGGGAGGAGAAATAATTGTAATAAGGGTCATAGTTAAATAATAACTAGTAGGTGGGACCCCTTGTGACCCCCTTTAGTTCATAACCATCATAATAATCATAACATCACCATTAGTTAAGAAAAACACACCTCCTTGTGTCTCCCATCAACATATTCACTTTTGGCAATTTTAGCTCATGAAATTGAAATCATTTCAAAAATAATACTCGTATATCCAAAATAAAACATGGTGTCCAAAGATCCCTGAAGTCAACTATCATAAAACCATAGATAAAATAAAAACTCAAAAGACATATTTCCCAGTCTGTGACGTAACCATTTTTTTAGTCCTTCTCTTTGAAAAAAGCGTAATAGGCCTCTGTTTTTAGACTTTTATTTGAATAGCTCATTCATGCATTCATGATTGATAACGATCCTCTAATTAACCATGCATGACAACTCTTTTAAAATATGAATTGGATTTTGGTTCAGCAATATATAAGACTCATGCAATCCAATCCATGCAAATTGTTTTACCGTTTATCAATGAGCAGGGGGTGAAAAGGGTTCTAGGATATGTGAGGGGTTTGTATTGAGAGAAACCATGATTCCATAAGGGGGGAAAAAACACATTTACATCTCAATGACAACAACAATCAATTGTAAGCAACCCAAATTTTCAACTACCACTTCCAACTATTTTAATACCGAAATTTTCTTGACTATAATTAATCTCAAAACAGGGAGTGAAAAAATGAATATGGGAGGTGACGGGGTTTGTAATTAAACAAAAATGAAATAATGGAAGGGAAGAAATACTATTATTGTTCATGAAATTAATTAAGCGATCCATAAAACATTTTGTGAAAAGATATGCATCAACCATCAATCATCTTGACCAAATAACAATTTATGTGCATTTAACTAGTTTATTGTTCATAATCAAATATCCAACCCAGGGCCATCACACAATAGTATACAATCCACACAATATGTAAAGAGGATTTTATTCCTGTCTTGCTTTTTATAACAATTTCCAAATAGTAGCCTTTCCACTCTGTTAACCATCGAAATCAACCATTGCCCATACATTACTTCAATAAAAAATCATACTCAAATTCATGTTTCCAGAATTCACAATGAGGTCACATAATCACTGCAATCGGGTTTGACATTTGAATAATTTGATATTTGTGAAACATATATATAGGCAGTAAACCTAATAATCCGGATTAAATTCCAAAATCTGAATGGATATTTAAACATATACCCAACAACCACCATTTAGACACAAGCTATGCACAGGGTAACTCATCCAGGTAATGTAATTCATTCACTATAAAAACAAACAATTCAATGTGACTTAAAAGTTGGACCATCCATCCAACATGACGAGGTATCGAAAACATGCCCCTTCTAACAAATGGTTGGTTGCAACAAAAAACATGCTTAAAACTCTGTGAAACCCAAACCATCTGTGTTATACACAATGCACAGTCACCAAAACATTATGATGCAATATCTATATTAAACAAAATCAAGCCCATAGTCACAGTAATCACTCAATCCATCATGTTGAGTCATTAATAACACGATATTACTTCGGTTTAGTCCATATATAACCAACTATGTTGTGAAAACTCGAGCTTATATAATCAAACAAACATAAGTATGTAGTGATATATTCTTTACAGTCATCTGATTCAATAATCATTCGGGCCCAAAGAAAACCACAGTTACCCTGCTCCTTATTTTTATTTTTTTGCAAAAACACCATACACAAAAGGTGACATACATGAGAAACATCAAGCATTTGTACCAATGCCAGCTAATCATCGAAATAATCATTATTGCAAATACCAATGACTGTGTATCGACCATCAATTCGCCACTGTCGTAAAAAAACATCCATCAACCTAACAAGTTGTGGAAACTACGCATACCCATGTATCAATTTAAATCGGGGCAACAACCCTTCTCCCTTAAGTAATACTGAGTTGTTAATCATAAGGAGAGAGACTGTGTAATTTAATTTGTGCCAATAAAAATGCAAGACTTTTCATTATTATCATAGAGGCAGTAACTAAATGCCAACCAACACGACTGTCATATGACTAACTGAGCAAGTCTTCATTTAAAGTCATCAGCCACACATTAAATCCATAATAACCCATAACAACTTGACAGACCCGATAGTCTTCCTATGAAACTCCAGAATGGAGGGTTAAGGGTTTGCTCAGTAGCCATCACAGGAGGAATAGAGAGAACTTCTCGTAATAGTGAAAACTTTGAGGCCAAAGGTGTACACACAAAGAGGGCTATAATTCATTTGTCGATAGGAAAAAATTCCATGACAGGGGACATAATAGGAGGTGAGGCTTTAACTTGGCATGGCAATGTTATTTTCACATAGGGTATAACCCTTGTGCCCTTCGATCAAACAACTACCACACAGAGGTGAAGACAAAGCCGACTAAGAAAACAAAACCCACTATGTGACCTCTAGTGGTGAAATCAACCAACTGTCCACATGTACAATGCATGGTGACACAAAATCTTCGGTCATTAAACCCCATAAAAACCCACATACTAGATACAACAATGCGAAAGCGTGAATATAGCCCTCCCATACTAGCAAGGATCTTCTAAGTAAACCAACAAGGATAACAGAGATCTCTTGTGACTGCTAACTCCCGAGGATAACTAGCAATGCTATGACTTCAACATCATTTCAAAGAGAATCATCAACGTTTCATTCAAAATCACCATTTACACAGTCGCAACACTTAAGGAAAGCACAACTAATACACTTGAGCCAATATCCATTTCATAACCAGAGTAGACTCATGGAGGCCTAAAAAAAGAACATACCTGTAATCAAATGTATTAAATGCAAGTTGGTCGAGCGGTTCCTCCCTGTTGAGAAATTAGAGCATAACCACAACATTAATGTTTGGAAGATAGCCTGACTAGGGTGGCATCCAATGGTAGGGGTAAAGGCGATGTGAAGTAAATGCACATCACCTAACTACTTCAAGTTCATTCAATTCTTAGTACGCGCCAGCTACTAATAAAAAAAATCATCCACCTTGAACCAACAACCTTTAATTTTGAAGAGTGCCACCCATATCACATATTACCATGTCTACTATGCAGAAATGCATACCTACTATGCAGAAATGCATATCAACTATGCTATATACAACCTCTATAACTCACATGGATATCCTATGTTTGCTAGGATTTTCCACAATCCTTTTTAATGCATATAGTATAGCATGTTAGCATAGGACAATTTCTTCTTTTAGTTTCTTTTCATTTGTTGTTACTAACATGTGTTTGTTGCAGGTGTCACAAGTAATAGATCCAAGAATAGTCAGTAATGATAGCCATGAAACATTTTGGTATTACTTGATCTTTGAACAGCAAGGGAGCCTTGTATAATATGCTTGATCCATTATCCAATAAAACAAGATATCGTCAACCATGAAATTAGTGTCAAACAGTAACATAGCATCGAATAAACACCATAATTGATCTCCAATCTACGAGGGGGTCCCACCTACAAGTATTATTTATCTTTTACAATAATAGGCTTTATCAACACTTTGCGGGCCAAACTCCGTTGCGAATTTAATCGTCAACAAACTGGCGACTCCATAGGAAAAAAAAAATTCAACAGATTTAAAACTCATAATTCATGGTTTCACAGACCAAGAGCAGCAGGTCAAGAAAATATAACCAGGAAGATTATGCAATAGGGGGAAGTGAGCAGATTTAATGGAAAGATGACCGAGAATTTGGGAATAAATTATGAAAAATGCTAAGTATGAGGGGTTTTACCACTGTATGCATAATCCATCAACCAAAATCTACTCTTTAACCTTTAAGGAGGAGAATTTCTATATTTTATATTAAACTCTCAATGGATGAAGAAATGGCAAGAAGAAGCGGGAGATAACCAATTCTTTATAAGACAACAGTGGAAATATATAACAATTTCAAGGGTCCTTCAGAGAAGACATCATAACAGTTGTGTAAGCTTGATTGTTATTGACTAACAATGCTTGTAGGATTGTCATTGTGGAAAATATGATCCAACATCTTATTCTCTACTGAAACTAAAAGATGACCAAAAAGAAAGCCCAACAGAATAAAATTGCAAAAGATTAAAATAGCATAAATAAAGTGACAAAAAAGTAAAGGTAGTAGGAAATGCTTAAAGTAGAAAACAACTATTGTAATAAGAAGAAAGAATGAAAACCCGAAAACAGAGCTAGACTACTAAAATACAGGAAATTCGGACAACGTTAGAGATTTTCAAGTTGGTTCCATGTAATGCTTTGAGTGAGAACCGTTAGTGCTATAGGAAAACAATCACTCCTGCAAATATTTTAGAATGTAAGAATTTGTTCCTAAGACAAAAGCGATTTTGAAAGGACCCAACCATAATTTCTGAAATTTTAAATCTCTTCCCCTATCAGCGTGAGCCAAATCCCATAGCAGAACTTTTTCATTGACCTTAAACTTGATAGTTTTGACACTCTTGTTGAAATATTTCTTAATGGTTTGTTGTCTCCTTTTAATATTATCCAAAGAAAACATCCTTTCTTCTTCCAAAGATAGTAGTGCATTTACCCTTTGTGAAATATCTGAAGAACTTGATTCTTCGATCTGTAGTTGTTGGCCCTTGACCAAGTTTCGAGGATACTTGGTCAGGTTTGACCTATTTTTGGGACTTCGACAGGTTGTCGAAGGCAGAGCGCAAGACAAAGCAGATATCGAGGGATCTCAGCCCCTTTTAGGGCCCTTTTTGGGATTTGGGATTATGTAATGGTTATGGGGATGTCGGCCCATGGGTTTACCCATGCTTAGGCCTATTTTGTAATGTATAAATAAGTAGTTAGGTGATGTAAGAAGAGGCCAGTGTGATAAGACCTACAAGTTCGATCTGTGTGATCGAAAGTGCTAAGTGTCGAGTAGAGATTTCTTTTGTGCATACTGTATAAGGCTTGCAGATCTCAGTGCAAGTGAGTGTAAGAGATTGAGAAGAGGCTTAGTGTTGTAACCTAGCCTAGGGAAGGAGGATCTAGTGAGGTGCGCAGATCTCCTGTCCTCTCCAGAGTAGGGTTTTTGTGGCTATGTGCATGTAACTGATTGAAAAAGATAATAAAGAAGGTGAAGAGTTGGTGGACGTAGCCCCAGGGTGGGGGTGAACCACATAGATACTGTGTTGCTCTTCTTTGTGTGATGTATTGAATTGTTTATATGTTAATTTGTTTAGTGCTTCGATATGGATGAATGGTAGATATATATGTTAATGTTATGTTCTTAATAGTATGGAACCGGCCTATGTGGATGTGCTTAGTGATTGAAAATAATAGATCTGGTTAAATATGTAAATGTGTTGAACCTACACAGAACAGATCTAGCTAAACAATAATCCACACATTTGCGGAGATAATTGGAGAAAGAAGAAGAAGGAGAGAAAGAATGGAAGAATTCTCATTAACCGTTTTCCACACTCAAAGAGTGAATAATTTACAATAGATATAGGATACATGAGTAAATAATGAGCCATAGTGGTGGTATAGAGTGATATGAACACACACTAGCAATTACAGGAATAAATGACCACCTAGTCTAGTGTCTCAGGCAGTTACGGGAGTGAACTGCCACCTAGTTGAGTTAACTAGTCAACTAGTCTTCAGTTAATTGACTAAATAGAGAGTAGTGAGGAGTTAACACATGAAATCAAGGTTAATGCGTCAGTCTAGTTATGATCCCAAGGCAAGTGCGCATTAGCTGGTGATGATCCCAATGTTGCATGGTGACAAAACCAATGTAGCATTTAAACTCAACTCAACTAGTCAAACTGAAGTGTCAATTGAAAGAGAATATTCTCTAGGTGGAATATCCTCCCCTAACATATAGGATACTGGATAATGACTAATTATAACTAATAAAAAAGGAAAAACCTTAGGAAAAATAAATCCTAGCTATGTGTGAAATAACTCCAACACCCCCCTTGAACATCACTATGGTGAAAATAAATATTGGGTCCCGACAACGAGGCCATGTTAGGTACCCAAGTACAAAAGATAAACTGAAACTAAAGTGAGGAAAGAGGGAAAACCTCATGGGAAACCCCCCCCCCCTCTAGGTAAAATGTATGTAAAAAGAAGAACTACAGTTGCTAGGCAACTATGTCCTTCACTCCAAGATGACTTCGCAAAGAATGGAAATTATGCTCAGTGAAGGTCTTGGTGAAGATATATGTCATCTGTTCTGTTGAAGGACATAATTGTAAGTCAATGATCCCCTCATTTACCAAGTCCCGGATGTAGTGCATGTGGATCTCGATGTGCTTCATCCGCTGCCTCTGAACTAGATTCTGCAAAACTTCAGAGTGCTCTAGTTGTCACACCATATGACAATCAACCGATGAAACTAAATGCCCAACTCAGTGAGAAAATGTTGTAACCACATAGCCTAAATGGTTATGTTAACTACTCCTCTGTACTCTACCTCAGTTGAAGATAGAGCAATGGTAGCTTGCTTCTTGCTCGACCAACAAATAGGCATGGAACCAAGACTGAGTGAGTAACCAGATGTGGACTTGTGATCAATGCTATTGCCAACCCAGTCAGAATCAGTAAACCCAATGAGATCTAAAGTAGAGTCTGTTGCATAATGAATCCCAAAGGTGATGGTGCCCTGTACGTATTGAAGGATAAGATTTGCAGCTTTCCAATGTAGCTCATGTGTCTCCTGCATGAACCTAGAAACTATGCCAATTGCATATGAGAGGTCTGGTCTGGAGTGTGTGAGATACAACAAGCTCTCCACTAGCTGTCTGTACAATGTGTTGTCAACCAGTGGAATCTCCTCGCCATCCTCAAGTTTGACTCCTAATAGGAAAGGACTCAAAGCAAACTTGCAATCTGTCATGTGTGTTGGTTGTGGAGCATGATTGTGTTCCTGATTCAGAGGTTGTTGCTTTCAGCCGTGTTTATACCCCATGAAGACTTTACACCCCATAAGTATGTACACTCTTCCACGCGGGGGAGTGCAGAGGGGGGATACCCCCTCTGCGGGGTCTATGGGGCCTATCCCCCCGACTGGGGGGTTTGGGGGAAAGAGGGCCCCAGGCGGGGGTTTGGGGGCAGCATCCCCCCATGGGGGTTCGGGGACAAAGCCCCCAAAGGAAAAATTGCCTTGTAAAAGTATATTGTAATTGCATTGTAAATTTGGACCGTTCATTATAAGGTCGCATATCTAACGATAGAAATTATGTTAAGGTTTTTTTCCCTAGAAGGAAACCCTTTTTTATGAAAGAAATGTATTGCGGCTATGTATGATGGTGAGTATTGTATTCTGAGAGATGAGACTGTGAGAGAAAGAAGAGGAAGTTACAACGGGTTTTGTTGTAGGTTGTATCCCTTCATTTGCTGGATAATAATAAAGGAAGGACCTGGCAATTTCTCTGGTGGACGTATCCCACACTGAGTGAACCACGTAAATCTGTGTCTCTCTTTTATTGTGTATCTTCTATGTTTTGTTTCCGCATTTGTTTTATTTCATTTCTCTGTTGTCCTATTTTTCTAACAATGTGAAATCTCTCAAGGATATCTCATGCATACTTGACTTGAGACAATTTGATGCCTGATGCATCCTGACTGATCTCAAGTCCAAGGAAGAAGTGTAGTGGACCCATTTCCGTCATCAAAAACTTGTCATGAAGAATCCTTTGGACTACAGAAATTGTTGAAGTCGAACAACTAGTGATCAATAAATCATCGACATACAGAACTAAAAGTAGAAGTGAATCAGTTGTCTTGAGCATGTATACATTTGGTTCTGATTTAAAATGTACAAAGTTATGTGACAAAAGGTAGGAATCCATCTTGGCATACCATGCCCTCGAAGCCTGCTTGAGGCCATAAAGTGACTTCTTCAGTCGATAGACCAAAGATGAGTCCTGCATAAATCCCCGGGGCTACTCCATGTAGATCTCCTCAGAGAGATCACCATGAAGAAATGCATTCTTTGCGTCCATCTGATGGAATCACCATCCCTTGGCTACCGCAATGGCAAGTGCCAATCATATGGAATCCATCTTCGCTACTGGAGTGAAGGTATCATCATAGTCAATACCATGAACCTACTAGAAGCCTTTGGCGACAAGCCTAGATTTGTATATGTCGATCTGTCCATCTGTTGCACTCTTAGTCTTGTAGACCCATCTGCATCTGACAATTTTCCTCCCAGAAGGAAGGAGAACTAGATCCCAATTCTAGTTCTCGAGGAGGGAGTTGTACTCCTTCTGCATGGCGGACTCCCAAAAGGGATTTCCAACAGCCTCATCATAAGACTGTGGATCTAAAGGCTGAACCAAGAAAATATTCCTCGAAGGCAATGGTTTAGTGGCAGTGAGTGCAGCAGGAGGCTCCTCAAAATCAGATCGAGTCCTCCTAGTATTGGTTGGATCACCGATGAGATCCCCTGCATCCTCAAGAGTATTCTGTGCCCACTTCGGCCTCTGCTCTGGCTCTACAACTACATCTGGATTATCTGACTTTGCATCTGACTGTACTGACTCTGAATTTGAATCTGACTCATATGATTCCTTTGAATCAAAACTCTCATCTGAAGAAGATTTGACATGTGCATGCTCATCACCTCAGGCAAGTGGAAGAGTGAAGGTGTCTACATGTGGTTGTTGAAGTACATGTGAGACACTTTCCTAGAATTGAACACTATGCTCAATGATGAGCTGGTCCAAGGAAAGATCAATAAGCCAATATCCTTTCAAACCATTAGGGTATCCAACAAAAATGCACTCAATGCTCTGTGGATCAAGTGCCTTCCTCTTTTCAGAGGGAATCATGGCCCATGCACGTGAACCAAAAATACGAAAGTGGGTCACTTCCGGTTTGAGTCTGCTCCAAGCCTCGTAGGGGGTCTTATCCTTGGCAGATCTATGGGGAGCTATGTTTTGGATGTTTGTTTCACAGTTAAGTGCTTCGGCCCATAGTCTTTGTGGTAGTGACTTTGCATGCAACATGCAAGATGCCATCTCCTTTAGAGATCGGTTTTTCATCTCACCAACTTTGTTTTGTTGCAAAGTGTAGGGAATTGTATGCTACAACTGAATCCTTGCCTCATGGAAAAGATTGTGGATCTCATGATTCACATACTCTCCCTTGTTATCAGTTCGGAGGACTTTGATCTTCTTTCCGGACTGTGTCTCAATCGAAGCTTTGAAATATTTGAGGTGTTGAAAGACCTCGGATGTTTGAATGAGAAAGTAGATCCATGTAAAATGTGAAAAATCATCAACAAAAATGAGAACAAACCTTGCTTTGTTGATCGATGGATGCGGAAAAGGACCCATGAGGTCACTATGGATCATATCTAAAGGTGCGAAAGCTCGTTGAGACTTTCCCTTGTCGAATTTCTCTTGAGGGTGTTTTTTGAGAACACATCCCTCACATACTCCCTTGGAGAAATGGATGTATGGTAGACCATCCACTAATTTGTGCTTGCTAAGATGTTGCATGTATCTGAAATTCAAATGTCCAAACCTTTCGTGCTGTTAGAAAAACAGGACCGCGGAGCAATAAAATAAAACAAATGCAGAAACAAAACACAGAAGACACACAATACAAGAGAGACACAGATTTACGTGGTTCACCCAGTGTGGGCTACGTCCACCAGAGAAATTGTCAGGTCCTTCCTTTGTTATTATCCAACAAATGAAGGGATACAACCTACAACAAAATCCGTTGTAACTTCCTCTTCTTTCTCTCACAGTCTCCTCTCTCAAAATACAATATTCACCATCATCCATAGTCGTAATACATTTCCCTCGGAAAAGAGGGTTGCCTTCTAGGGAAAAAAACCCTAACATAATCTCTATCGTTAGATCTGCGGCCTTATAATGAAGGGTCCAGATTTATAATGAAATTACAATATACTTTTACAAGGCAGTTTTTGATTCGGGGGCTTTGCCCCCGAGCCCCCGCTGGGGGCCTGCTTGCCCCCAAACCCCGCAGAGGGGGTACCCCCCCTCTGCACTCCCCCGCGTGGAAGAGTGTACATACTTCTGGGGTGTAAATACTTCATGGGGTATAAACACAGCTGAAATCAAGGACCTCTGAATTAGGAAGATAATCAGGCTCCACAACCAACAATCTCCCACTTGGAGACTGATCTCAACAACTCCACCGTTGTTGTATATGCTGGACTCTGAACCTTCTTGGACCTGGAAAATTTCTCATCTTCATATTCATTCTTGAAGACCAATTGAAACTGAGCATGAACTCAGTTTCTCCCTGGTTACTCCCTTTGTTAACATGTCTGCAGGATTCTGGCTAGTGTGTATCTTTTCCATCTTCAATTGTCCATCTTCCAAGGCGGATCGTATGAAGTGGTACATCAATTGTATATGCTTAGTCTTCAAATGGAAGGATGAGTTCTTTGCAAGGTGAATGGCACTTTGACTGTCACAGTACAACCTGTTGTTCTCCTGCTTCTTTCCCAATTCCTCCATAAACCTTTGTAACCAAATCATCTCTTTACTAGC
>ML793269.1:163706-187666 GCA_009831015.1 Picea engelmannii | reverse complement strand
TCCATGTTCAACGCATTTCCTGATGTCTCACCTGTGCTTTTCCGTTGCATTTCCTCACTAAGGATAACACCAACAACATCATCAAATTTTAAAGTATTTGAACCAGAGACAGAGTTACTTACATCCATGACCAAGCCATTCCACCTTTCTGGCAATGAGCACAAGATTAGAAGAGCCCTAACCTCATCATCAATGTCCACTTTTACAGAACTTAGTTGATTAGTAACCGTATTAAATTCATTTAAATGATCTGCAACAGACCCACCTTCTGACATCTTCATATTAAATAATCTCTTCGTTAGAAATACCTTATTTGACGCTGAGGGTTTTTCATACAATTTGCCCAATGCGTCCATCAAACCCTTCGTTGTCTTTTCTTTCGAAATATTGAAAGCCACCGACGCTGCCAGGATCAGCCGTATCGTTCCTAGAGCCTTTCTGTCCAGAATCTCCCATTCTTCATCCTTCATAGCCGTCGGCTTCTTTGCTACTCCACTCAATGGTAAGAATAGATCCTTCTGATATAAATAGTCTTCCATCTGCATCTTCCATAACTGGTAGTTTTGGCCATTAAATTTCTTGACCCTAAACTTTTCATCTTCCGACATTGCTCCCACTCGAACCAAGAACCCTCTTTTCCTACAAGTTACCTTATGCTCTGATACCAGTTGTTAGAAAAATAGGACCGTGGAGAAATAAAATAAAACAAATGCAGAAACAAAACACAGAATACACACAATACAAGAGAGACATAGATTTACGTGGTTCACCCAGTGTGGGCTACGTCCACCAGAGAAATTGCCAGGTCCTTCCTTTGTTATTGTCCAACAAATGAAGGGATACAACCTACAACAAAATCCGATGTAACTTCCTCTTCTTTCTCTCACAGTCTCCTCTCTCATAATACAATATTCACCATCATCCATAGCCGTAATACATTTCCCTCGGAAAAGAGGGTTGCCTTCTAGGGAAAAAAACCTTAACATAATCTCTATCGTTAGATCTGCGACCTTATAATGAACGGTCCAGATTTACAATGAAATTACAATATACTTTTACAAGGCAATTTTTTCTTCAGGGGCTTCACCCCCGAACCCCCGCTGGGGCCCTGCTTGCCCCCAGACCCCCCAGCCGGGGGGATGGACCCCGTAGAGGGGGTACCCCCCATCTGCACTCCCCCGCGTGGAAGAGTGTACATACTTCTGGGGTGTAAATACTTCATGGGGTATAAACACGGTTGAAAGCAAGGACCTCTGAATCAGGAAGATAATCAGGCTCCACAACCAACACGTGCCATATCCTACTACTTTCATCAGCATGAGTAAGCAGTAAAGAAGAATCAGGTTCAATGAATTCAGACAATGTATAAATTCTAGACTAATTATTTACCTCACTAGTTGCAACCATGGAGTTGGTTTGCATGTCGTATATGTCCACGACATTTTTTGTGAAGATGACTCTCTTTCCAGTGCCAGAATTTGTCATCTGATACATGGAGAGAAGGTTGACAAAAATCTTGGGAACAAGCAACACATTCTCGAAACTTCTGTTAGTGATTTCAATCCTTCCTTTGTCGGTGACTTCGACAGAAGAATTGTCCCCCATCAGAATGAGAGGACCTTTGCATGCATCCAAAGAAGAATATATTTCTTTTGAGGCAGCCATGTGATGTGATGCTCCTGAATCTATGATCCAAGCATTGAGAGAGGAGTTGATGGAAATCAAGGCATGGCTAGAATTGCCTTTCTTGGAATTCGGATCTTCTGGCTTCTTCTTATTTTCACCCTCGAGGAAGCGATATCCAAGGTTGTTTTTCTGAAGTATATGATACATCATATTTATTTGTTTTTGAATGCATGCAGATTCCAAATGGAATCCTTTGTGACAGTATGTGCATTTCTTTCATTTTCTTCCCTTTTCACCTTTGGATTCGGAGGCATCGGTGAAGGGTTTTGTGTACCCTTCCTTCTTCATATGTGCATGAGATTTCTGCTTATATTTATCTTTAGATTTCTGATATTTTTGGCTTCCATCATGCACAGTGAGTGCATGCTCCCTTGTGCCTTTGATTGTGCCCATGTTGATGAGCTTGGTTTGGTCTTGTGTCAAGGATTCGATAAATTCCTCAAGAGAAGGCATATTCCAAGTGGCTCCATAGGTGAATTTGATAGTATGGAATGTATATATGAATACAAATAATTCAGTACCAAGCTTGGAGATAATGGTGAGAACCATTTGTTTCTCCTCCGTCGATTTATCAACCCCGCAAGCTTTGAGTTGTGACAGTAAATCCTTGAATTTTGTAAAGAAATCTTGGATATTGTTGAAGCTTTTTGGATCCAATGTGAGCAGCTCCACCTCCAGAATGTGTCCCCTCAACTCATATTGTTTTCCAAATATCCCTTCCAATATTTTCCAAGCTTCATTGGGAGTCTTCCAGGAAGATATGTCAAAAAGGAGATTGGGAGAGATAAGACTACAAATTGTTCTGAGTGCCTCATCCATGCGATTTAAGTACTTGGATTTTTCTATGGCTGATGTTAGTTTTGTATATGTATTCATGGTTAACCTATACAACCCTCTATATCGAAGATGTATGGCTATTTTCTCCTTCCATGCAAAATAGTTGTAAGGTGTAAGAATGAATTCTTTTTGGAATTCCATCTTTTTGTTGTCTTCAATATTTTGTACCTGCAAAAAAAATTTGGTGTAGCTTTTTCTTAGAAGTCAATCAGCTCTGATGCAATGTAAATTTGTTGAACCTTCACATAATAGATCTGTCTAAACAATAATACACACATTTGCAGAGAGAAATGGAAAAAGAAGAAGAAGGAGAGAAAGAATGGAAGAATTCTCATTAACCGTTTTCCACACTCAAAGGGTGAATAATTTACAATAGATATAGGATACATGAGTAACTAATGAGCCATAGTGGTGGTATAGAGTGATATGGACACACACCAGTAGTTACAGGAATAAACGGCCACCTAGTCTAGTCTCTCAGGCAGTTACGGGAGTGAACTGCCACCTAGTTGAGTTAACTAGTCAACTAGTCTTTAGTTAATTGACTGAACAGAGAGTAGTGAGGAGTTAACTCGGGAAATCAAGGGTAATGCATCAGTATAGTGATGATCCCAAGGCAAGTGTGCATTAGTTGGTGATGATCCCAATGTTGCATGGTGACAAAACCAATGCAGCATTTAAACTCAACTCAACTAGTCAAACTGAAGTGTCAACTGAAAGAGAATATTCTCTAGGTGGAATATTCTCCCCTAAAATATAGGAGACTCGATAATGACTAATTATGACTAATAAACAAGGAAAAACCTTAGGAAAAATAAATCCTAGGTGTGTGTGAAGTAACTCCAACAAAATACTGCAATGCTCTGTAATTAGGGTTTAACTGCATTGTAAACTAAGACTAGATATTGGTGAACTATAACTACTAAGTGCCATGTTAAGGTGTTACAATCACATATCTGTGTCCCGGATAAGGTTGTAGACACTAGAGTCCTGCAACCACCCCTGCCTCTACCTCGGGTGAGACTTCATCTTCTTTGCAGGTGTTTCCGAAAGGGTCGGTAGTTGGGGTTTTGTTGGTGCATTGTTGTAGCGTTGAACCCTGGGTCTGCCCCTGTGCCAACAAATGGTTCTGTTGCCAGGACTGAAACTATGATTGTTGGGCACTAAGGAAAGAGAATATTTGCACGAAGATCTGACCTGAAATTGTGAAACCTCTATGTGTAAATCTGTCGCTCTAGTGCGCAATATTCTACTCGATCTGTGAAGCTCTGTGCTAAGAAAAGAAGTATGATCTGAAGAAAAGAGGTAATATATTAAAGCTTTGTTCAATGAGAAAGGTAAAAGTGATATTTTTTTCTTAAAGAGGTAAGATCTACAAGCTCTACGCTTCGATAAAGGTAAGAATAGAGAAAAGTTTTAGAACTGGAAGCTTTGTGCTCTACTGAAGATAAGATTAGTGGAAATTTTTGTTTCTAATGTATGGATCTAGGTATGTTTGATAAGATTTTTCCTAGCTTGAAAACTAGTGTACTGATAGATGAAAGAAGATTTGATATGAGTATATCTGATAAGAATAGTGAAAGATATGTTATACCTATGCATAGAGATAATGTTTGGACTAACAAATGGATGCAGGATCCTAGAAAGAATTTTTTGCAGGTTAGCTACTATGATCCTAGTGCGCAATACAGGAAAGGTTGGGTATCATTTAAAAGAAAACGAGGATTAACCCTTTGTTACAGTTGTAGAAGACTGGGACATCTGGCTAAGGAATTATCTGGTAGAAGCTCTCGTTGTTTTTGTTGTAGAGCTATGGACCATGAAGTATTGAATTTCCCTAGAATGATTGCTAAGGTTGAAAGAATGAATATGAACCAAGAAAGCCCTAAGGCAGATCCAGTAACTAAGATTATGTCAGAACCCCAGAAAGAATTAGAGAAAGTATTGCTACAAATGAAATAAATCCTGAATGACCACTGACATATCATATTATCAGAGATCTTTGAAGAAAAAGAGTGCATTGAAGCAAGAATAGGAGACTTCGACATTGACTGTGTTCTGGATGAGGAAACACAGGTGAATATCGTGATAGAAAGAACTTGGGAACTTTTAGGGGAGCCTGCTATGATTCCTTCATTGGGAGGAATAAGATTATTCTAAGGAAAATTGATAACCCTATGTCGAAGACTTACCCAGATATCTATGAATACCAATGGAACTTCGACAGAGGAATATTTTTAGGTTGTTAAATTTATTGAGAACAACACTCCATTTACTATGTTACTAGAAAAACCTTAGATTGAAAGAGATCAATCCAAAAGGAAGGAAGAAGAATTCTTAGAGCAGAAGAAGCAAAAGTTGAAAGATTTCATGACTAGGAGGATCGCACAGTTAATTGAAGAACAGGAGAACAAATTGAGGCTACGTAGAACCAGAGAATTGGATGTCGAATTTGCAAAAACACAAGAATATTTGCAGAATATTGAAGTACCTATCCCATATATATAAGAAGTAGTACCCTTGAATCTTAGGAAAGAATATCAACAGTGCAAAGTTACTATGCCAAAAGAAGACAAGAATCAGAATGGAAAGAGGAATAACGAGATGAAGCTCACCGGAAATAAGGCTTGAAATCTTAGAAAAAAGAGAGCAAAGATCGAAAAGTCACAGAAGGGTCCAGAGGGAACTTCGCAAAGGAAAAATTTACAAAACAGGAACTTCGTCGGGATATTAGAACAACGTCACATGGCACTTTGCCATAGAGAAGAAATATAGTCATTAGGAACAGTATAACCATTAGACCGACCCCCTGAATGGTATAAAGGAATTTATGCTTAAACAACTCGCCATCAGACTGTTGGGACCGCGTCGTAACAGACATAACTGAGTTAATGGAGGCTGCTTCTCGCCCGTTGGAGAGATCCATTGCTTCATTATCTATTTATTCCATTGAACATTGCACCGAGGACACTTTTGCTAACTGTGAATCTAAGCCCATAGATCAGTGGATTCTGCATATTGACCATCGCGCTATCACCAACCGTCCCGTTGCATTGACTAGTTACTCTTCGAACCCAAGAGATTCGACCATGACCGCGTATGTCCGAAGAACTTAGCGTAGTTGAAGAGTATGTGAATGAGATACTCATTGACCTCATGAATGAAATATTAATGTATGAAAGAGTAATTTCTATGGGGTTACAAGCGTCGTCAATGAGAGGAGTGCAAGCCTCTCTGTCAACTGCTCACGGATCCGGGCCATCCCGACCAATAGCAGAGAAGAGAACCAAGCACACATATGACCTAGCAAATGCAAAGTTGATCCTGTCCATATTGCTCTATTACATCCTACCTCTGGTCGGTGTAGTGATTCGAGATAGTGTGCCAAGAGATTTTGAGTACACCTTGGTTACTGCATACCTCCCGAAGGGGATACGCGCAGTAAGAGCACAGTAGGACAAGATCGCAATGTTGAATTTCAGTGACTTCAACCTAGGATATCGCAAGAACCATAACATGCTCACCCCATACAAATACTTGACCAGGACGAAGGGAAAGAATTTGAAGATAATCCCTCAGTCATGGATGATGAACCTCACATAGTCCACCCTACTGGATGTAATGAAAATCCCACACTTTGGAAGCCACCAGGAAGTTAACGCATGTGTCAAGATACTACTTTCATTTTACCATGGAAGCTACTTATGGATCAATTGTTGTATCACAGTCGATTATATGTTGATCCATAGGGTCATAGGATTTAGTATGCAAGGACCTGATCAACAGGACTTCTATCTAGGAAAGGCCATACATTGTGCACTAGCACAAAAGATCAAGGATACATATTGTGATGTTGAGAAGGGGATGTGAGGCTACAAGGTAGATTCCATCCAGAATGGGGTGATGTGCATAGCATGTCAGTTAATTGCAGGAAAGCTAGTAAGGAAGAACTGACCCATGCAGGTCACAGGCTTTGTCATTGACCTTACAGGGAAGTGCGTGGAAGGTCTATAGATGAACTGGGTGAAGTACCTAGTTAATCAGCTTGAACTGGACTACCACAAAGCACATGATCAGGGCTACGAATTCCATTTTAGTTGGCTCCTGATCCTCATCACGTTTGTTTCTTGGGAAATGATGGAACGTGCGACCTTCCCGAACATCGATCCATTTGAGTTGCTTGCTATGAAGTTCACCACGCTCTATTACTGAAGTGATATGAGAAAACAATGGAAGTCAAACATTGTTTTTCACATGTATTACCTCCAACTGAAGAGATTCATCGAAGTTGAACCTCCCATGACTTTGAACACCCTGCAGAGGTTCTGACCCCTTATGAAGTTCCATACAGATCGACACTTAATCTACATTACAGTGCGAGAAGATGAGCATAAGGAGGAAATTCAATCATACTACAAGTTCACGGAAGAGGACCTTGAGGAGATCACTAAAAACTGGTTGACAAACCTCCTTATTCCCATAGAACCTTCAGAGATGTTTGACCCTGACAGCCCAGAGACCATGCACAAAGAACATGATACACCCAGACACAGTAGAAGGAAGAAAACTGAAGAGGTACAAGACTTAAGCAGTGCCTCAGGAAAGACTGCCTCAGTATCACCGGACCGAGGGGTTGATGACGAAGTAGAAGCGATAAATGGCCAAGAAGATGAAAAGAAATAAGGTGAAGTAACACCACCTAGAGATGAGACCGATCCCCTGAAGAAGAGGAAGGGTTCTCCCCTAAAAGATTCTTCCCGGAAGAAATCCAAAGCCATTGTGACTAAGATGCAGACTGTACTCATTGTTGATGATTTTGACTTCATCATAGCATCCCTAAACGACTCCTCGCAGGAAATCGTGGAGAAACAAGAATCCAAGAAGGAGGAAATGTACGACATAATTGAGGTCGAACTCTGAGGAGTATAGCAGGACCTTCAGTCCAGTCGTGCAGCGTCCACTGCACCCCTGCCATCGGGAGAACCAGAGTTAGAAGATGAGCCATCTCAACTCCACTGAATAGAAAATGCAACTGAAGCTCACCTTCATCGAGCATAAGAAGAAACAGAACAAGCCACTGATGCCTTAAAGCAAGTGCAAGGAGTACTCGTAGAAAAATGTCAAGTTGCAGAGAAAGAGAAAGTTGCTCTCCATGCAAAATTGGAAGAGGAGAAAACACAAATGCAACAAGAAAAGGAACAGTTACTCACAGAGCAACTCAAAGTGAAAGAAGCAGTGAACAGAGAACTTCGCTCTGTGATAGGATTAGAACCACAGGCAGAAGATTGAGTCATGCATCAAGTAGAGCAGCTCATGGAAGCTATCCAGTAGATACAACAAATAATAGAAAACTTAGAGCTCCGCACAGTGATAGACACTCCGCGGGATGTAAGGGATCAAAGAGATGCAACTGCTCGAGGCACAGTTGAGCGAATAAATTTCCTTTCCGTGGAATGCAAGGAATTGAATGATAGCAGTGCCCAGACATATGAGCGACTCACTGAGAATCCAGAACTGAAGACACTGGAGTCAAAGCTCCAAGAGGTGAAGTATCAAGCAGAAATAATACAGGCACAGTTGAAGCCCCTGTCATTTGTTGAAATAATGAAGTGATCCCAAGAATAGCAGTGCTCAATAGCAGGTCCATGCCACTCAGAGAAGATTCATGGAAGTATAGGACAAGGCTTGCTAGCTATTCATAGAGATCAAAGTCCAAGGAGGAGAACTGGAGAAAGTCGTCACTACAGCAGAACAACGCCTAGAGGGACCTATCAATGAAGTTGTTATCCAGGAGCTCGCTAAATAGGAGGTCATGGCACAGCAACAAGTCGAAGAATCTTGAGCCAAACTTGAGGTTTTTGAGGCAGAATTATCGAGATCAAAGTGACTCGGGATGAGTCACAGGTGACTATTTAGGGCCTATTGTCCCTTGACCAAGTTTCGAGGATCCTTGTTCAGGTTTGACCTATTTTTGGGACTTCGACAGGCTGTCGAAGGCGTAGCGCAAGATGAAGCAGATATTGAGGGATCTTGGCCCCGTTTAGGGCCCTTTTTGGGATTTAGGATTATGTAATGGGTATGGGGATGTCGACCAATGGATTTACCCATGCTTAGGCCTATTTTGTAATGTATAAATAAGTATCTAGGTGATGTAAGAAGCAGCCAGTGTGCTAAGACCTACAAGTTCGATCTGTGTGATCAAAATTTCTAAGTGTTGAGTAGAGATTGCTTTTGTGCATACTATATGAGGCTTGCAGAGATCAGTGCGGCGAGTGTAAGAGGTTGAGAAGAGGCTTAGTGTTGTAAACTAGCTTGAGGAACGAGGATCTAGTGAGGTGTGTAGATCTCCTATCCTCTCTGGAGTAGGGTTTTTACATCTCTGTGAATTTAACTGATTGAAGAAGCTAATAAAGAAGGCGAAGAGTTAGTGGACATAGCCCCATGGTGGGGGTGAACCAGGTACATGTTGTTTTTCTCTGCTTTGTGTGATGTATTGATGTGTTTATATGTTAATTTGCTTAGTTTTCCGATATAGATGAATGGTAGATAGATACGTTAATGCTATGTTCTTAATAGTATGGATATATCTATGTGGATGTTCTTAGTGCTTGAATATAGTAGATCTGGTTAAATACTGCAATGCTCTGTAATTAGGGTTTAAATGCATTGTAAACTCAGACTGGATATTGGTGAACTATAATTGTTAAGTGCCTTGTTACGGTGTTACATTCACAGATCTATGTCCTAGCTAAGGTTGCAGACACTAGAGTCCTGCAACCACCCCTGTTTCTACCTCAGGTGAGACTTCATCTACTTCATAGGTGTTGTCTAAAGGGCTGATAGTTAGGGTTTTGTTGGTGTGTTGTTGTAGCGTTGAACATTGGATCTACCCCTGTGTCAATAGTAGCATCAACCTTAAGGAAGAAAGTTCTAGCTCTGTTGGGAAGAGGGATTCTTGACCATAAACCAGTTGAAAAGGTGTACAACTAGTGCTTACTTTGGCAGTTGTTTGATCTTCCCAGAGGGCATAAGTGAGGAAAGTGTTCTACTGACAAGGCTTATCTTCGATGATCCTTTTGACGATTCTTACTAGATTTGTTTTGGTATACTCGACTTGGTCGTTTCCTTGGGGATAGTAAGCTAATGAGGTGAAATGTATAACCCCCAAATTGGACAGAAACTGAGTCAGCTTAGCATAAATGAAAGAGGGGCCATTGTCTGTAATAATTTCCAATGGAAGACCAAACCTAGAAAAAATATTATTTTCAAGGAAAGAAATTACCTGATCGTCTATGGAATGCTTAAGTGGGACAACTTCAGCCCATTTTTTAAAATAGTTTGTGGCTATAAGAATAAAATCTTGTCCAGCTGAAGAATGAGGATTAATAGGACCAATAAAATCCAATCCCCACTTTGTGAAAAGGGAAAATCTAGCAGGACAAGTTGTAATGGCATGGATGAAAGGCGTTCTTTCCCAGCAAATTTTTGGCACTTGTCACAAGACCTCGAAAAAACATAATATTTGTGAAAGATCGAAGGCCAATAATATTATTTTCTGATAATCTTGAAAGTGGTGGTTTTTGCAGAAAAATTACCTTTTACATGAATGACAGAGCTTGAAGAGTCGTAAGCTTATTGCAACAATTTATGTGTGTCTTCATTGTTTACACAGTGAAGCAACACACCATCAACAGACCTTCGAAATAAAAAGTCTCCTATAATGACATATCTTGCAGATTCAAGACAGAGTCTTCTCCTTTGATGAGTGTCTAAGTTGTCTGGACATCTTTGGTTCTGTAAATAATAAACCAAATTCCTGTACCAAGGATGTTCAGACACAGGGAGGATCTGATCGTTAATGTAAAAGAGAGATAAAAGGGAACTATCTTCTTCATCAATTTCTTCACCATTCTCATCATGCTGATCCAAGTGAAGGGCTAGGTCATGTCCCTTAATAGTGGTAGAATTCACAATGTTTAGATCATGATCCTGGATCTTGGCAAGCCAATGTGCAAGATTCCTTGAAATATAAGTCTGTGAGAGAAAACAATTGACAGTAGATAAAGGTAATTTTACCAATGTATGCTTACCTAAGATGTAGTGGCGAAACTTTTTGACATCCTTAACAAGGAAAAAAGCATGTTTCTCAATAAAAGAGTATTTAAATTCATCATCAGACAATATTTTTCTCATTTAAGTCACAAGTTTTTCGTTTCCTTGGCCATCATTTTTCATAAGGACAGTAGAAACTGCCTCCCTATTGGCATTAGTATATATCATGAATTCCTTCTCAAAATCCAGCTTCGCCAAAACTGGTGCAGAGCTGATTGCTTTCTTAATCCCTTCAAAATCATTTTCAACATCATCAATCAAAGAAAAAGAATGGTCTTGCTTAAGCAGATTATGTATTGGCTTGACCATCACTGCAAAATTTGGAACAAACCTACGGACGAAGTTAATAACCCCCATAAAGGCTTGAAATTATTTCTTGGAAGTAGGAGAAGGAAGGTTAAGGATAGTAGAAATCCTTTCAGGATTGATACTTATTCCTGAATCGGAGACAATGTGTCAAAGGAGGTTTCCTTCAGTAACACAAAAAATGGACTTGGAAGAATTTAGGGAAATTCCAAATTTTCTACATCGAATGAGAAAATTTCTTAGATGACCAAAATGATCTGATCGGATTTTAGAGTAAACTATTAAGTCATCAAGGTATATCTGAATGATCTTACCGATCAAATCATCAAAATCTAATTGCATAGCTCTCTGAAAGGTGGCACCTGCATTATATAATCCAAAAGGAATACATCCGTAAGAAAAAGTACCCCAACAAGTAATAAAGGTGGTTTTATATTTATCTACCCTTTTTACCTTGATTTGATTGTAACTGGAAAACCTGTCAAGTAAGGACATCATTTGTGACCCTGGAACTAGCTGCAAAATAATTTCCATGTTGGGGAGGGGAAAGTGGTCCTTTATACTAGCTCGATTTAATGTGGGAAAATCAACGCACAATCTAATCTGACCAGTTGTTTTCCGAACAGAGACTAGATTTGAGACCCATTCAGAATATTTGACTAAAATGATGATTCCAGCCTTCAAAATTTTTCCAACTCCTTTCAAATCGTTGCTTGTAGCGCAGGGTTGATAGGTCTTTGTTTTTTCCTAGCTAGTTTTGCGCCTTCCTGAATGGGAATGGCATGTTGTATAAGGCCAATATCAAAACCACGAAGATCCTTATAAGACCAAGAAAAAACATCTTGAAATTCACCAAGCAACTTGGAAAACTTCTCCTTCTCTTCATCTGAACATTTGGCACCTATTTGGACATTCTTTGGAGTCTCGGGTGTCCCAATGTTCAAGGAGATGGTTTCTACCACCTTCATTTTAAACTCTTCTTCTTTTTGTTTCTCCTTGTTTCATACATCACTCGAAGAAAATGAACTCTCTAAAGGAGTCAAGCCTTTAGGAATCTTATTATCTTCTATGGATATAATTTCTATAGGCTTAAAAGGTTCATTTTGGATAAAAGCACAAATGATCTCATTGTTAGGGAAGACCTACCAAGATTCTATATTGTTGGGAATATGTGGACGACATAGTGATTTAAAGGTACAATCAGTTCTGTGTGGCAGAAGTTACCAATTTGGGGAGGCTGCAAAAACTGCTAACCAATTAGCTATTGATTTTAACTCCCTTTTAACATGGGTGATGTTGAAATATAAAAGGTTCGAGATAAGGGCCCAAACAGCTCGGGTGTATCGTTTCATCAATTTGTTTCTAGGAGAGTAAATTTTATGCACGAGATTCAAAACAATCTCGAAATCCCCAAAACCTGAAAGGTGACCACAGCCAAGATTATAAGCATTTTCAATGCCTAATAACAAGGCTTCGAATTCAGTGACATTGTTAGTGCAAGCAAACTCCAACCAATAAGAAAATTTATGGATTTGTCCTATAGGATAAATCAAGATAAATCCATCTTTGTTACCTTCGTTTGAGCATAAACAATCAAAGTGCATACACCACATGCCATCATCTAAATCGATTTGTTCCATGGAAATGTTGTCTTCCTTGGCAAAGATGGAGTACACTCCCAAGTCCTCCTCAATATAGTTTGCATTAGGCTGTGGGACACTCTCTATGTCAAGTGATATCCTTCCTTCTCTAAGGACTATAACATTTCTTTCGTTCTAAGGAACAGATAAATGTGTTCCGTCGAGTGAGAGGTACCCACCCATTGAGGCTTGCCAATCTCTTCCTAAGATGATTGAGTAATTTCTTACTGGCATATCGATCACCTGAATATTGAGGGTCGACTTTATTTCAAGATGGGCGCACAAAACTAAGGTCACATATTTAATATCACCTATAGTCTTTTGTTGTAGACTATTATAAGAAAGCATGCTTCTGGCGTTTTCATCTATAGAATACAAGCCTATCTCTTCCATAATAATCTTCGACATCACACTTGGGCCCAAACCACCATCAATGAGGCAAGAATGGGCAATTTTTTCCATGATCTTTATAGAAATGTAAAAAGGGGGGGTTTTACAGGGTATCTAAAGTTATGTACACTTACTTTATTTACAGAATAATCCTCTTTGTCTACCTCTTCAGAAAGATTGGCTACAACTGAATTGTTTCCTTCCATGAATTGTTTCAGATGCATCTGTTGTTCAGGGACGACAACCATGTCTAGGAGGGTTGCATCTTCTTTGATGTTGGCTAGTTTATTCAAGATATTGTATTTAGAAGAGGGAAGAGGGGAAGTGATTCTTTGAATCTCAGAAATTTTAGGAACCTGGGGCATAACAACAGTTTAGGATGAGCTCGGGCTAGAAGAACTGTGAGGAGGGTAAAATTTACCCTTGGGAGCATAAGCTTTGTTCCTAGGATTAACAACCATGACATCCTTGGGCTCCGCAAAGTCTAGGACAATGATAGTAGCTTTTAGTCTCTTACCAAAGATCTTATCTATGGCAGTCTTCTTTACCTCACATGTGGTTTCTTCGTGGTGCTCCTCGCAAAAGTTGCACCAACTCCGAGGTAGGATAGCCTTAGGCTGAAAATTGTTTTCAAATGGATTTCTAAAGGGGGCTGCAGAAGAGGATGAAGCTCCAGGGGTGAGAGGGGATACAGTACCCTTCCGCTCAAATGCTATCATATGGTTGTTCATATCTTGTACTAGTTGTAATAGAGTGGACATATATATTTTTCTAACTAATTATCTTTGGGTAAGACTAGTTCTTTCAAGTTGTTCTTCATACTCTGAGCAAGTATGCAATGTGAAACCAAGATTATCAATCGCCTTTTCTTCAAGCCTATGATGGTAAGGAGAATTCAATGCATTGTAGTAATGCATGAAAGAGGCTTGGTTCTGAGGGCGGATAAGTTCATGGATTTGATTTTACAACTTGGTGAAATGCAAGTTGAAAGACTTGATGGTCTCACTATCTTTATAAGTGACGTTAGTGTATTCCCTTAAATTCTCGGCAGGGCTTTTGGATTGCCCATAAGTGGATCAGAACCAATAGATTAAATCCTCCCAAGTATACAGGATCTTAGGAGTAAGGTCAAAGAAGTCAGTTGTATCCTTTCCTTCCAAGAAATTGACGAACAAGCACATGAAAGTGTCATTTTCGTTAGCCCCTATGTTATGACAAGCATTAGAAAATGACATTAGGTGTTCGTTGGTACTGATAGTGTTATTTCCTGGAAACTTAGGCAAATGCTCTTTAAAATTCGTAAGTGGGCGAATAGTAGGTCGTAGATTAAGACGATAGGACACATGCCATGGTGTGGTTGTGGCATCTTATTCGAACTGGAAAATCCCATACCTTTTAATGACTTTGGTGGGGTTTGTAGTGGATTGGACAAGGATATGGTGGTTGTACAAGCTACCAATCACTGATGACGATGAAGATTGGGAAGATGGATCACTTCCAGTGCCACCAAATCCACCACTAGATTCCATCTTGTGGATGATAAATGAGGGGAAGAAAGACGAGTTGGATGAATTAAATAAAGTTCTCCTTAGAGAACTTTGTTGGGAAGATAACACGACATTTCTTATTCCTATTTCAGTAATAGGATTGATTTCGGGTGATAAGCCTCTTCTTATTCTAGAAGCAAAAGAGTCTAAGGATAGGAAACAAAGGCCAAAGCTCAAAGAAACAAGGTTTACTATTGATTTCTAGGTTGTCTACGTCTAGCCTCCAATTGTTCTTGAGCACTAATATCTCGTTCAATTGTTGCCCAAGAATGGTTAAGTTCAGCACGGGCATTGGTAGTGTCTAGAATGGTGTTAAACAAGTTCAAATCAATGATGGTCTAGTCTTAAAGACTGGGCTCGATATTGGGCTACCTTGCAACAGGAACAGTCATTAATACCAAAATATTCAAAGAATCAAATTCAAAAAAGAAAGATATATCCAACCCAGAGGCATCAACCATCAATCATCTTGACCAAATAACATTTTTTGTGGGTTTAACTAGTTTATTGTTCATAATCAAATATCCAACCCAGGGCCATCACAAGACAATATACAATCCACACAATCTGTAAAGAGGATTTTATTCACTTCTTGCATCTTATAACAATTTCCAAATAGTATTCTTTCCACTCTATTAACCATTGAAATCAACCACTGCCCATACATTACTTCAATCAACAATTATACTCAAATTCATGTTTCTAGAATTCACAATGAGGTCACATAATCACTGTAATTAGGTTTGACATTTGAATGCTTTGATATTCATGAAACATATATATATAGGAAGTAAACCCAATAATCCAGATTAAATTGCAAAATCTGAATGGATATTTAAACATATACCCAACAACCACCATTTAGACACAAGCTATGCACAAGGTAACTCATCCAGGTAATGTAATTTAGCCACTATAAAAACAAACAATTCAATGTGACTTAAAATTTGGACCATCCATCCAACACGACGAGGTCTCGACAACATGCCCCTTCTAAAAAATGGTCGATTGCAACAAATAAACATGCTTAAAACTCTCTAAAACCCAAACCATCTGTGTTATACATAATGCGCAGTCACCAAAACATTACGATGCAATATCTCTATTCAACAAAATCAAGAACATAGTCACAATAATCACTCAATCCATCGTGTCGATATATTAATAACAGAGTATTACTTCGATTTAGTCCATTTGTAACCAACTATGTTGTGAAAACTCAGGCTTATATAATCAAACAAACATAAGGATGCAGTGATATATTCTTTACAGTCGTCTAGTTCAATAATCATTTGGCCCCAAAGAAAACCACAGTTACCCTGCTCCTTATTTTAATTTTTTTACAAAAACACCATGCGCACAACGCGACATATGTGAGAAACATCAAGAATTTGCACCAATGCCATCTAATCATCGAAATAATCATTAGTGAAAATACCAGTGATTGTGTATCGACCATCAATTCGCCACTGTCGTAAGAAAAAATCCATCAACCTAACAAGTTGTGGAAACTACACATACCCATGTATCTAATATTCAAATCGGGGCAGTGACCCTTCTCCCTTAAGCAATACTGAGTTATTAATCATAAGGAGAACGACTGTGTAATTTAAAATGCAAGATTTGTCATTATTATCACAAAGGCAGTAACTAAATGCCAACCAACATGACTGTCATATGACTGACTGAGCGAGTTTTCATTTAAAGTCATCGGCCACAGATTCAATCCAAAATAACCCATAACAACTTGACAGGCCCGACAATATTCCTATGAAACTCCAGACTGGAGGTTTAAGGGTTTTCTCGATAGCCATCACACGAGGAATAGAGCCAACTTCTCATAATAGTGAAAACTTCGAGGCGAAAGGTGTACACACAAAGAGGGCTATAATTCATTTTTGGACAGGAAATAATTCCATGACAGGGGCCATAACAGGAGGTGAGGATTTAACTTGGCGTGGCAATGTTATTTTCACACAATGCAAAACCCTCGTGCCCTTCGATCAAACAACTACCACACAGAGGTGAATATAGGGCCAAGTATGAATAGGAAACCCACTTTGTGACCTCTAGTGGTGAAATCAACCAACTTCCCACATGTACAATGCGTGGTGACACTAACGCTCCAATCATTAAACCCCATAAAAACCCACATACTGGATAGAGCAATGTGAAAGCGTGAAGATAACCCACCCAGACCAACAAGAATCTTCTAATTAAACCAGCAAGGATAATAGAGATCTCTTTTGACTGCTAACGCTCGAGGATAACTGGCAATGCTATGACTTCAACATCATTTCAAAGAGAATCAACAACGTTTCATTCACAATCACCATTTACATAGTTGCAACACTTAAGGAAAGCACAACTAATACACTTGAGCCAATATCCATTTCATAACCAGAGTAGACTCATGAAGGGCTAAAAAAAGAATGTGCATGTAATCAAATGTCTTAAACGCAAGTTGGTCGAGTGGTTCCTCCCTACTGAGAAATCAGAGCATAACCATAGCAGTAATGTTTGGAAGATAGCCTGACTAGGGTGGCGTCCAATAGTAGGAGTAAAGGTGATGTGCAGTAAATGCACATCACCTACCTACTTCAAGTTCATTCAATTCTTAGTACACGCTAGCTACTAATCAAACAAATCATCCACCTTGAACCAACAACCTTTAATTTCCAAGAGCACCACCCGTATCACATATTACCATCTCTACTATGCATAAATGCATACCAACTATGCTATATACAACCTCGATAACTCACATGGCTATCCTATGTTAGCTAGGATTTGCCACAATCTTTTTTAATGCATATAGTATAGCATGTTAGCATACAACAATTTCTTCTTTTAGTTTCTTTTCATTTTTTGTTACTAACATGTGTTTGTTGCAGGTGTCACAAGTAATAGATCCAAGAACAATCAGCAATGAAAACCATGAAAAATTTCGGTATTACTTGATCTTGGAACAGCAAGGGAGCCCTGTATAATATGTCTGATCCATTATCCAATAAAAACAAGATATCGTCAACCATGAAAGTAGTGTCAAATGGTAACATAACATCGAATAAACACCAGATTTGATCTCCAATCTACGAGGGGGTCCCACCTACTAGTATTATTTAGATTTTATAATAATAGACTTTAGAAACACTTTGTGGGACAAAATTCGTTGCGAATTTAACCGTCAACACACTTGTTCTCTTATGTATTTGGACCAAAGATAGGAGTCTTGGTCCAAGTTGGAGCTTATCTTCTCCGTAGGGTACGATTTCTCACAACAACTACAAATGATGAAGAAATGAGGCATTCATGTAACTCGAGAGATGACAATAGTTCATCTGATGAATGACAAACTATATATTTGAATGTTACAGAAAGTTGTATGTTTTGGAATATTTGTCTCTGAAAATCAGGTATTTTGTTTAATGTACTCAACGCATTGTCCCAATGCATGAGAATGTGTTACCAATAAGTGTAACAATTACAAATTTGTTCCAATTTGATTATTTTGTACTTTTACGTTGTCCCTTTTGTATGACAATGGGTCTCTTATTCATATATAATAAAATGGTTTCTTATTTCATTGCATTGTCGAATGTGGCAAATTGTTGTGTTCCTGAATAATTAATATATGGATGATTTACATTGTTACAAATAACATAGGTGCAATTCATTTGATAACACATTATTGCAATCATTATATTGAAATGCAATAACAAAACTACAAAACAATATTATTATAAAACAATATTTGATTTTGAAATGATTAATTGAAAATTTGTAAAATACAATGAATAAAAATATATACATATCAGTGCATTGTATTATTTTGAACTCACTATACGGTGTGTGTTTGTGTGTGGCGTAATATATAAAGTGGTATTTCAAGGATTCATATGCACTGGTGCACATTAATTATAATAATGCACTGATACAAACTATTGAGAAAATGCATTGTTCCGTAAGCGAAGAAACATACAATAATATTTATTGTTTCAAAATTTTATGATGTTCATGTTTAAAATATACATCGGGGCACTAAAAATAATTTACGCATCAGTGTGTTAATCTTATTATATGCATCATGGTTATAAATATTATTTATGCAGAAGCTCCTTTACTATAATATACGCACCATTGCTTAGTAAAAATAATGGCACTAACATCTCACTTTGAATATTTGAAATTTCACCACCCTTCGGTGCACATGGTAAAACAAACATCGATACGTACTAATTACACAAGTAACGAGCCACATGCTATATTAAACGCACTAGATCTCAATATAACTTGATCACACCAATGATCACTATAACTTAAATGCGCTAGGGTGTACAAAACCTAAAACACACCAGTGCTTCATACGCAAACAAGGCAGAACCAATGCATAGTTATTATAAGAGTATCGATGCTCTACATATGACAAAAAGGGAGGAACTAGTGTGCAATAGTTATAAATGCACCAAGTCATTTTTATTATATTAATGCATCAGGATGTTTGTATTATATTAATGCATCGGTGCATTTGTATTATATCAACACATTACTGTGTGTTTGTCAATACCACACCAATTTGTTTTAACAAGAACAACACCAAAAAAAACTCTAATACAACCTCCACCTGCCCAATTTTTTTTAGTTATATGGAACATCCACTAAAACCTCCATAGTCAATAGAGGAGGTTGTAGTGGAGGCTCTTTTGAAAAAAATTCCAAATTTTGTAACACTAAAAACCTCCACGAAAACCTCCACTAGAAGGTGTTCTCCTTGTAGTGGAACCTTGGTGAGCCTCTTGCCTTGTTGAAGTAGTTGTCCTGATTGTACTTGGAATTAGCTTGGTGAAGGATGTCATGAACCTGTTGTTGGAGGTTTTGGATCCGTTCAACAAATCTTGATGCATGATCTGCCTTACTCAGAGAGTGGGAGAACTATGTCGGTGAAGATGCAGTAGGAAGAGATATATCAATGGGGGTTAATGTTTGGAACCCCAAGCACACCTGAAAAGGATTGTGGCCAATAGATCTATGAAATTGCATATAACAACAGTTATCAAGCACCATTAAGATGACGCCTTTTGAGTTTCTTTATGGGAGACCGTGTCAGACGCCTTTGAGTTGGGATCAACTTAAGGATAGGGTCTTGGTGGGACCTGAAACGATCCAAGAAATGGAATACCAAATGCAAACCTTAAGACAAAAGAAAAAGGAAGCGTGGGATCGGCAAAAGAGTTATTTCGATGTGTGTCGTGTCAATCATAGTTATGAAGTTGGCGTTCGAGTCTTCTTATAGGTGAAACCACACAAGATTTATATCAAGTTGTGAAAGGGTTCTTGATGATCCAGGTGGATATCGGTGGCCACCCACCTTTTTCAACTGGCTCAAAATAGTCTTCTAGCAATTTTGGAAATTTACTATTTTTAGCAGTTTTTAACTTTCAGGGCCATTTTGAGGACCTAAATGAAGGTTTTTCAGGATTGAGATTCTCAATTATAGTTGAAGGAGTGATTTATCCCCCAAAATGAATCTCCTCGAAGATACCTTTCCAAAAGGCTATCATACGCCTAAAACGGATATTGTATGCAAAAGTTACGACCCCGGGAAGTTGATGTACTAACCTACCCAAACAAGGCCCACATGACTTTTGGCACTTCATCTCCTAGGGTTAGGTTTTTGGATGTCTATGGTTTTTTTCCATTCCTATTTATTGTAAAAAGGCCTTCAGAGCCTCATTGTAATCACCTTCTTGTGAATGAGAGTAGTTATCACATCTCTTCTCAGAGATAAGTTGCCACCATTCTAGCGAGTCTTTCACTTTGTATTTTTACAGCGTTTGTACATTTCTTTCATTAATAGAAATTGTGTATTACTGTATCTCTGTGTTTATGGTTTCATATTTGACACATTTCTGTTATATTAGTGGATATCTGTGATATCTCTATGCATTTCTTTATTATATCTCCATTCTCATTTTGTGTCGAAAATAATCCGGATCCCTTGATCCGGATTTTATGAGAAGAACGAAATGACTCCAGATTATTAACAAGTGATTAACACAAAATAACAAAGATACAGTGAAACTATTTTTCTATTCAATAAGGAAATAAGCTGAAACTGTAAAAATGTAGCAGAAACAAGCTTGTTGGAATGGTGGTGGCTTATCTCTGAGAAGAGATGTGATGGTTGCGCTCATTTGCAATATCCTTACAATGAGGATCTGAAGGAATTTTTACAATAAATAGGTATTCCAAAAACCCTATACATCCAAAAACCTAACCCTGGGAGATGAAGCGCCAAAAGTCATGTGGGCCCCATCTAGGTAAGTTAGTACATTAACTTCTCGGGGTTGTAACTTTTGCATATGATCTTCGTTTCAAGTGTATGATAGCCCGTTGGAAAGGTATCATCGAGGATATTAATTTTTGGGTCTCAATCATGCATTTTTCTATCATTGAGAAGCTTGATCCAAAAAACCCTTCATTTAGGCCCTCAAAATGGCCCTAGAAGTAAAAACTACTAAAAATAGTAAATTGTCAAAATTGCCAGAAAATTGTTTTGAGCCAGTTGGAAAAGGTGGGTGGCCACTGATATCCACCTGGATCAATCCTCCATCCTTAGGAAGAAATGGTGTCCATTGCATTGATTTCCCCCATCAGATGAAGAAATTTCTGTTGAATTTGGCCCCGGGTGAGCCACTTGCCTTGGTGCAGGAGTTGCCCTGCTTTGACAACTTGATCAAGTTGGATCCTTTGTTGTCGAGTGCCCTTGATCTGTGTGTCCACAATTTGATCACTGGATTCCTATTGTATGCAGTCGAGGTTGAACTCTGTTGGTGTCATTTGTTCTGCTATGTCTGAGGTGTCCAATAATGGTGGGAAATAAGGGCAAAGGAGATCCACGTTGAACAATGGGTGCGGGCCAAGGAAAGGAGGAATGTTGAGATCAAAATCATTTTCCCCCATGGACTTGTTGATAATGTACGGCCCATAATGGAGTTAGAGAAGCTTCCAATTGGGTCCAATAATGGTGGGAAATAAGGGCAAAGGAGATCCACGTTGAACAATGGGTGCGGGCCAAGGAAAGGAGGAATGTTGAGATCAAAATCATTTTCCCCCATGGACTTGTTGATAATGTACGGCCCATAATGGAGTGAGAGAAGCTTCCAATTGGGTCCTATAAGGCATTTTTTTTGCAAGTGCAACCAAACTTTATCGCCCACCTAAAACATATGTGGCACCCGATGTTGATCATGGCACTGCTTATACCATTCATTGGACTTCTGTAGGATATCCTGAACCTATTGGTGGATGTGTTGGATCCGCTCAATGAACCAGGTGGATTTTTCAGCTTCAATTGGAGCAGGAGATGAGTCGGTTGAGGTGACCGCAAGGGGAAGTGCAACATCTATGGGACCCAATGATTAGAATCCCAACCCCACCTAAAAGCAGTTGTGGTTGGTTGAGCTATGAAAGGCTCGGTTGTAGATATGATGGACATAGGGAAGGATCTCATCCCCTATGTGAGGGTGATTTGAATTATACATGCAAAGGATATGCACAATCATTCGATTTACAACCTCGGTTTGGCCATCTATCTAGGGATGGAAGGTCGTGGATTTGGTGAGCTTGGTGTCCAGCAGTGACAAGACACTCAACCAGAATGTACTAAGAAATCAACTATCCTGATCTAAGACAATGGTTTGTGGGATTCCAAAATGTACCCAGTCTCGTTCATAGAAGAGCTTGGCAGCGGCCTCTCCCGTGATGTTCTTCTTGCAGGCAACCAGAATCGCCATCTTAGAAAAGCGATCAACAACCACAAAAAAACATTCATTTCCCCACTTGGTGGACAGGAGGCCTAACATGTAGTCCATTAAGATTGATTCCCATATCCTGACAGGAGTAGGAAGAGGGGTGTACAGGCCTTGCTTCTTAGTGGTCGGTTTGGCAATAGCGCAGGCAGTGTAGGACCTGATATACATGTTGACGTCCTGTCAAAGTTTCAGCCAGTAGAAATGTTTATGTAGAATCGCCACTGTCTTTTCGATGTTGAAGTGTCCTTCCACTTGACTTTAGTGGGATTCCTAGATCAGCTTCGCTTTCCCGCTTGATGGAACATAGATATGGCCCAGATGACATAACAACCCATCCTAAAGATGGGAATTATCGACAACTACATTTGCACCCAACATTTGGTAGGTGGCGACGAAGTCTGGGTCTGTCTCATAGATTTGGGGCCATCCAGAGGTCTCATGGTCACAGGAGTCTAGGACCATGGTGAGTGTCATGACTGGCGATCTGTTGAGGCAATCAACGACGTGATTGGTGCTTCCTGTTTTATACTTGATGTTGAGGTGGAATTTTTGCAAGTATGTGGACCACTTTTGATGGCGATCATTCTACATTTTTTCTTGAGTCTGCATGAACTACAGTGGCTTATGATCAGTGTGGATGATTGTCTCCTTCCCAAGAATGTAATGTCTACATTGGCAGCAAACTTCCACAATGGATTATATTTCTTTTTCATAAGTAGGGTACTTACGGACAACATCTGATAGTGTCTCACTATGATAGGCCATAGGGTGGTCGTGCTGAGTGAGAACGACACCCACCGCATAGTCTGAAGCAGTGGTCTCGATCTCAAAGGGTTGTTGCAGGTCTGGTGGTGAAAGTGTTGGGGTTGACGACAAGCGCTGCTTCAAATAATCGAATGCTTGTTATTGGGACCAGCCCACACAAATTTCACCTTGCGACCACCCATAGTTATTTGGTTGAAGGCTCATGCAATATGGGAGAATCCTAACACGAACCTGCGGTAGAAATTGGTAAGGCCCAAGAATCTCTGAAGCTTAGTGAGTGTGGTAGGGGTTGTCCAGTCATGGATGACTTAGACCTTCATTGGATCCACATGTATTCCATGATGATCAATTAATATGTAGTTGAGGTAATGGACCATGTCCATACCGAAGGAGCATTTTTCCAAGTTGGCATATATCTTGTGCTACTGCAAGGTGTGCAGAACCTGTTGAATATGCTAAAATCTTTGCACCAAGTCTTGTTGTAAATCAGAATGTCATCCACATACACCACTAAAAAATTATTGGTGAATGGTCACAAGATATCATCCATCATCCTCATGAAAGTGGTTGGAGCATTTTTCAAACCAAAGGGCATGACCAACCATTCAAAAAGGTCTTCCTTTGAATTGAAGGTAGTTTTCCATACATCAGTCTGTTCTATCGGGGCCTAGTGGTAGCCAGACTTCAGATCGATCTTACTATGTTGATTAAGGTTGGTCATCATTGATGTCAACCCTTGAAGAAAGACCCGTAGCACAAAGTTTTGGGTAATGGACCCAATAGTGTTTGATGTAAATATGACTCATTATTGTTTTGTCATGTTTGATAAGAAGTAAATATGGATGAACTCCAAAGTGGTCCCC
>ML793269.1:125168-154634 GCA_009831015.1 Picea engelmannii | reverse complement strand
AATTCTTCAAGACATATAAGAAAAAGCATTCTGTGGTTTTCTCCCGATTTGGGTTTCCACGTAAAACACTGGTGTATTGTGCATGTGTGTGATTGTTTATTTATTACTGCTCATTATTGGATAATAATTCTACATTGATATAAAATTTGAAGAAAAAGGATTAACATTACGTTATTACTGATTCACCCCCCCTCTCAGTAATCCAACATACTGAAGTATTTGTCCCCCATGAGTTGATCAAGGAGGTCATCTATTTGGGGAATCCGGTACCAGTTTCTGACTATGATTTTATTCAGACTCTGGTAATCAATGAAGAGTTGCCAGTTTCCATCTTTATTCTGTACTAGCATGATTGGGCTTCCACAAGGTGATGAGCTGGGACAGATGTGCCTCTTGTGGAGCAGTTCTTGGATCTATCTCTTGATCTCCTCATTCTCTAACAGAGAGCAGCGATATACTAGCCCATTGTGTAGCGGTGCGTTAGGGGTCAAATCGATGGGGTGCTTGACCTGGCAGTGCAGAGGTACCCCGATAGGTGAGGAGAAGATATCTGAGTATTCTTCCATGACTTTATCTACTTGCTTCTAATGTGTCGAGAGGTCTTCCGCAGAGACCCTAGATGTGGATGTGATCTTTCGCATACTCTAAGAGCGAATCACGAAGAAGACATAATTCCCCATCTGAGAGATGACCTTCCTGCATTGCTTAGCAGAGATCAAGGAAATAGCACTAGGTGGGAATGCCTCAGGTATCCTGTAAAATTTCATGTTCAAAGTAATAATAACACTATGAGGCCTAGATTCATATACAACATGATGTTTCCATAAATAAGGTTGGCCCAAAATAACATCACAAACTTTGAGAGGAGCAACATCACACAATACCTCGTCTTTGAAGGGCTTGATTCCATACGATAGTCGACACTGTTGGCTGACACAGAGATCGTTTCCTTGGTGGATCCATCCAATGGTGTAGGGTTGTGGGTGCGGCATTGTCAACAAGGCCAACCGCTTGATGACCTCTGTTGAAATGAGGTTCTTCTAGCTACCGCTATCAACGATGAATTATAGCGGGGTGCCTTTTACCCACATCTGTTAATGGAAGATGTTTTCTCCTTCTTCTGGCTCATCTGGTTCACCAGGATGGAGATTGGTGGTAGCAACGGTGGCACTGGGTTCTGTGTCAATGACTCGTCTTCCCCTTTCTATTTCTATCTCAGAGTCTAAAAATGCATTTGATTCAGAGGCTTTCACTTCGGCCACCAGCGAATGCTTTGAGTGGCAGTCAGCATTGTTATGACAAGGGATCTTCTGAAAGTCGCACCACTTCCCGGTATCTTTCTTTGTCTTTCTGGTGTCCTTCTTTGCTTGCAACTTGGACTGGTTTTCCTGATGCTGTCCATATTTTCTCTATCCTTTTTTCTGTGGGTTGGGGCCGCCCTTTCCTAGCTTTTGTTGTGAGGGGTTCCCAGGGCCAAATTGCTACGTCTTTTGTTTGAGCTTCTGCTCTATTTTGACGGCATATCGGTAGGTCGCGCCCAAAGATGAGATGTCCAGAAATTTCATTTCAATCTAGATGTATCTATGCAGAGCACTGGGATACTTGAGCACCAAATGTCACTCTGAATATTTGATACCCAGATTGGTGCGCAAGGTATGAAATATATTTGTGAAATCTGGCACTGCTTGGTCTCTTTCTTGTCGCAGTGTGGTCCAGTTGGTATACAAGTCATCATAGCTTCCAACAGGGTAGTATTATTATTTAATAGCATCTATAAAGGATTCCCAGGTAGCTGTGACTGTAAATAATGAGGGTTCCTCTGTTTCCTTTTTCTCACAGAAAGTTTCCCACCAATATTTTACATGGCGAACGGCTTTGAGGAGCGTAAAAGTAATCTTTTCTCTATTTGAAAAGTTATGGATAGAAAAATACCCTTCTAGTAGATTCAACCACTTGTCTACAGCATCTACGTCTATCTGACCCTCAAATATAGGAATATTGAATTTTATTTTTACCTTTAAGGGGTCGGTGCCTCCTCTTGAAGAAGATGTGTTGCCTTTTGGTAGCCGCTGAACGATTTGTGAAAAACTATCCATCGTCTCGTTCCTTTATTGCGTGAGGGCTTCCTCAATCAACAGTTTGAAAGGATCTCCTATCCCATCATATTTCTTTTCTTCTTCCATAAGAGGTCGCTTGGGCGTGCGAGAGCTTTTTCCTCAAGAGAAACAAGCTCGAGACCCAACTCTTTGTACTCTGACCTCATTGGGGACATGCATTAACACGATAAGGAGTAGATCACTCTGATACCACTGATCTAGATTTTATGAGCAGAATGAAATGACTACAGATTATTAACAAGTTCTTAACACAAAATAATAGAGATATAGTAAAATTGGTTTTCTATTCAATAAGGAAATAAGTTGAAACTATAAAAATGCAGCAAAAACAAGCTTGCTAGAATGGTGTTGGCTTATCTCTGAGAAGAGATGTGACGGTTGTGCTCATTCACAAGAAGATCCTTACAATGAGGCTCTAAAGCATTTTTTACAATAAACGGGAATTTAAAAAACCCTAGACATCCAAAAACCTAACCATAGGAGATGAAGCACCAAAAGTCATGTGGGCCCCATCTAAGTAAGTTAGTACATCAACTTCCCAGGGTCGTAACTTTTGCATACGATCTTCATTTTAGGCGTATGATAGGTCGTTGGAAAGGTATCATCAAAGAGATTCATTTTGGGGACTCAATAGTTCCTTTGAATATAATTGAGAAGCTCTATCTCGAAAAACCTTCATTTAGGCCCCCAAAATAGCCCCGAAAGTAAAAACTACTAAATATAGTAAATTGCCAAAATTGACAAAAAACTATTTTGAGCCAGTTGGAAAAGGTGGGTGGCCACGGATATCCACCTGGATCAGTGCTAAAATATATCCTAGGTTCATGGGATCCTGCGAGATTGTGGAAAAGAGAGGGCCCCTGGCCTAATGACAAGCCTTGCCTGATTCTTTGAGGCATATGCACAATGTCTTTCATGTTTCTGCTTTGAGACATTATGTTAGTAATCCTACACATGTTGTTGACATGATTTCCTTGCAGGTATCAGAAGAGGGTGTGCTCATGGAAAAGCCAATCCGTATCCTATACCAACGCATTCGACAGCTATGGCATCGAATAGTAGATCAGGTCAAGGTCCAGTGCGAAAACTATAGTCCACACTCAGCGACCTAGGAGAATGTATACGATATGCATCAGTAGTTTCCTTTTTTTTTGAAAGCTAGGCATATGATACTATGATACACTTTTTATTTTATTTTTAGCACTTACATACTATGAAACTTTGGGAAAAAGTTTAAAACAAGAGGGGGTGTATGTAACATCCCACTATTGTGCGCATTGAGCGAACTTATTCTTTGAGAACAATTGCGTGCAAGTGATTCGGGTCATTATACTATGGGTTGTTTTGATTATGATTATGAGATATGGTGGATTTGAAGATATGTTATTTTGTTGTATTTACATAGACAGGTGTTATTGACTGGGTTCTCCTAAGTGTGTAGGTCTAGACGTTGAGGATGTCGAGGCATCGATGAAACCCCTTGGACTCTAGATCGAGTCATGGAGTGGATTGTTAGGGTTTGAATGTTGTTGATGTGACATATGTACATATGATTAGATATTATTATGTTGATTTTTATTGCTGACATGATTTGTTGATGGATGCAGGTTGACAATAGCTTGTCGACCAAACTCACATTTGGAGTAAAGGAGTCACACATGACAACCAGAGACATTGAGAGAGAGGTGTGGCAGCATCCCTGCCACATCCTACTGGCACTCTCGTCATGGATCGAATTGTAGGTTAATGATTACCTAGTTCGAGAGGACCCGCGATGTCGTGAGGGAAGACCGATATAGTCTCTCACGATGATTCTAAGGGACACACAATAAGGTAGGTTCCTTATTCCTTAGAGGCCCTTAGTCTCCCACAAGATCACCTGATGGAGTATTGACTCCAAGGGTTTGGCGTCTACCAAATTCATTCAAGAGGCGAGTGGCACCCTTGGAGTATGTAGTGCGTCTTGAAGGGCATGTCGTGCAAAGAAAATGGAAAGAGGCAAGTGGTACCCTTGGAGCACGTAGTGAGTCTTGAAGGGAACATCGTGCAAAGAAAAAAAAAAGAGACGAGTGGCACCCTTGGAGCACGTAGTGCTTCTTGAAGGGAATGTCGTGCAAAAAAAACGAAAAGAGGTGAGTGGCACCCTTGGAGCACGTAGTGCGTCCTGAAGGGCATGTCGTGATTTTAACTGGTAAGTAAATAAACCTAGTTCCTAGAAAAATATGCCTCCTTAGGACCTGGTCGGCCTTAAAATGAATGATGTCATAAGTAAAGGTTAATGACTAATTTTCCCTTAAGAATTGTCGCCAATCCTAGTAATTGAAAACCTAGGTCTGAGTAGAACCTTAGAAAAAAAAAAAAAATAGACATATAACCGGATTAAAGTGGAAATTTTGATTCCCTAAGGTTATTTTTATAAAATTTTAATTCACTAAGGTTCCTTTTATAAAATTTCAATTCACTAAAGGCTCTTTTATAACTAATAAGAGAAATTCAAACTTTAATTATTAAAGTAAAAATTATAATGGAGGATTAAATTCATAAAAAGAGTAAATGGTTGTTTGTCTAAACTTGTTAATTCTGAACTTTGTTAAAAAAAAAAAAGGGAAACTAAAAGAAAAAGGGAAACTTAAAGAAAAAGGGAAACTAAAGGAAAAAGGGAAACTTAAAGAAAAAGGGGAAAATTAAAAGAAAAAGGGGAATGTCTAACTTAGTAAGGAATCTAGCCTTGGAACTTTCTATTTATGAACTCAACTAGGATTTAAGTAAGGCGTAAGTCATTTAAAAATTGTATGGGAATAATGGGACACCAAGGAGCGTTTTTAGGAATGCTTTTAGGTGGGTGAGGGAAATAGACAAATTTAATTAATTAATAAATTGATTTTCTGGTGCAACTAGGGGATCGGGTGACATGTGTACGGGGGAGGTTTTTCCTAATTAAATAAACGAAAAAGGGAATCTAATGAGGTTTTAGGAAACTAATGACTAAAAAACTGTATAAAAGGGATGGGGAGGAGGAGTATGGATCACATATGGCTTGTGTAACATTATGTTGCTGAAATTTTATCTTGATTGAGCTTTCTCTTGTGGGAGTTGGGATACCCAACTCGGGTAATGAGTGGTAGCTAGACCTTGCGAGGCGAGATGGGTGCTAGCATTATCTGGTATTGTGTGTGTGGCCCCTTTGCGTCTCGGGGGGCTCAGGGGGAAGAAGAGTACCCCTAGCCTTGGCTGGGAGGTACCGGTGAGATCACATTGGTTGGCAAGTGGGAGATGGATGGAGCACGCACGGGATAACGAATTTGAAGCATTCGCATTTGGATACAGTATGCATGTGTATATTTGTATTGAATGGTAGTTAAATGATGTTCCTTCGCCTTCAGTTAAGGTACTTCTATTGTGTTAAAGTTTATGTTTTATTTAGCGTAACACTATCCAGAGATTTCATTTTTATCTTTTAGTAAATTTGTCTTGATGAGCCCAGCGTTTTATGATCAGAGAACTTAAATTCATCCCATCCTTATGCTGATTGTATTTTTTATTTGATTTCCCATTGCGAACCCAAACTCTGAATGCAATGACTTCTCTGCATTTCTTTTTACTGATTTAATAAGAAGAAAAATTGTGTGTTTATCTTATGTCCCTTATCCTTTAAATTATTAGTCTGTGCCTAAGTAGTCGTCCAAGAGCCAAATCGACTATCTTTCACTCTGGTGTTAAATATTTAGATTCAAATTCCCTGTTTTTATGTGCATGGATAATAAGTGTAGGATAATTTCTCTTCCCAGCAAGGAATTCTCTCATGGGTGTTTATTCCCTTCATTTCTCTGTGATTATTGTGTTTACTCTCTGTGTATTGATTCTTTGCATTTTAATTCTCTGCTTTTTGATTCTCAAAATTGTATTGATCCTTTGTGTATTGATTCTCTGTGTTTATGCATAACTGTTGTTGTGTATTATCCTTATTTATTCCTGCGTTTATTCTAAGATCGTTGAGTTGTCTCCGCGTTTATTCGTGACTATCTCTGTGAAGATTCCTTAATTATTCATGAATTTATTATTTCCCTTTTTATTTACAAGGATAAGAAAAACTATAGAAGTTGTCTTGTAAAACAACGAACATGTTCAGTAATGGATATCTAAAACAACTTCATACAAGAACCTTGTCAAACTACAACAAAACTTGAATAGCATGTTCCGAACTGAGGTTGTCGTTTGATACGAGTTCATCCAACGTTTCTGGATACCCGTGCCAATCGTCGATTTGTGATAGACTTCGAATGTCGCCATTGGTCCTTTAAATTATCTTAAACCATTTTTGCCTCAAGAGACAAACTAGCATTTTAGTCTGTATGTGATGATCCCTGGGGTTGGACATTTATTATACAAAACACAAAAAAAGCATTATCTTAATAATGACTTGAACCCATGAAAGGCAGCATCTGGAAAAATAAAAATAAATAAACGAGCTACACTTTGAATGTTTGTTTAGATAAGCAACTGGGCCACTTACAGTCACCCAATTCAATTCCAGGGGCATCTCACAAAGTGATCCGTGCGTGAGCCCTTCCATCTGAGAATTATCATCTTCTCATCGAATTGCTCTGCCCAGAATTTTTCATCTTCTCATAGCCTTTGTCCCTATTTTTATTCTTTAGTATTATCTATGTTTGAGTCATAAGATCTATTGTTGAGTTAAAAGTATTACTCTAATCAAACGGAAATGAATAATTTGGGATTTCTTTATAACCAACACTATTGTATCTTTACTACATAAAAGACATCCCAATTAGGAAAGCACCTTACCCAAAAGGTTGAGGCAATGCCCATAGCTTTACTATTATCACTAGTGGTATCAAGCCTTAACCTAATCAAATAGTTGTAGTAATTGAACTGGGTAAATGATAGCAATGGGTTGCTTACAATTTCTGGAACTCACACAAAGAACTTCACTATAACTGTTTGGTACTTTGGAACTTTGATAATGCGACTGGACACACGCCTTATGAACTTCTGCAGATACCATGGTCTGTGAAACTTCCTTTAGATTTTAACAGTGATTAAATTGACGGCTATTTAAAGAACTGGCAGATATGGCGTGGCAAAAAATTATTGGACAGCGATTTTTTTTAATTATTTTTTACAAAGGTTGTGTTGGCAGCGGTTCTATTTCGTAACAATTTGTTTAGCGAGTTAATCACTTTTACCAGATCCTTGGGATGGGACATAGCCTTGATAGTTGCCTTGGATTGGGTAAGTTACTTTATTATAGCTGGAAATTGTCGAATATCCCAATAAACCTTTTAATTGAGGACTGTGTAATTAATCAATAATGTTTATTTATTTTTGTTATTGATTTAATAATGTTTATTGGTTATGCTAGTGATTTAATATTATTCATTGTTTAAGTTAGTGATTTAATAGTGTTTAATTGTTTTATGTTAGCGATTAAACTAAGGATTATCATGATGTAGGAAGTTAATGGCTTACGATGAAAAATTTTAATGGAGGTTACACTCTTGATTTCAGAAGATAGGTGGATGTATTACAAGTTATAGTTTTTTTAGTCAATTCTTATTTAACCTGCTAAGTTGAGTAATATTAGTTATGGTTTACATGATCATGATGTATGTGTGATTAAATGAAGGACCCTGGAATGTATATCACATCTCATGCTTCAGTTTTCATTTTAATAAATGATTGATGAAGGTAGCGCGCCTGGAAATTAAATAGAATTGTGCCTCAAGTTTGATATTGCTAGTTAGATTGTGTATGTCATCTCCCTTGCATGCTTATAAATTAAGGTTTATTGAAGTAATGTATAAATCTTTAGATTTTTCTAGTTTGCGCGGTGAAAGGCCACTGATGATCGGTCATTTTTGTTTTTGGGGTGCCATGCAAAGTGTTGAATCATTTATTTCTTTTCTCCCTCGCTTTAACGGTTCATGTTACTTGTGTCGTTATGTTGCATGTTGCCTGAATTGTGTGTGTTGTGTTTGTCATCAAGTTGCATTGATTAAATGTTGTCATTGTTACCTTCCTACTTCAAAAAAAAAATCACTTGTTATGTGTAGCATGTAGTCGTAATGACGGGGGTCGTTGCAGTGAAGAAACGTACAATAATATTTATTGTTTCAAAATTTTATGATGTTCATATTTAAAATATACATCAGGGCACTAAAAATAATTTACGCATCGGTGTGTTCAGATTATTATATGCATCGGGTTTCTAAATATTATTTATGCACAGGTTCCTTTACTATAATATATGCACCATTGCTTAGTAAAAATAAGGGAGTTGACATCTCACTTTGAATATTCGAAATTTCACTACCCTTCGGTGCACATGGTAAAACAAACATCGATACGTACTAATTACACAAGTAATGAACCGCGTGCTATATTAAACACACTAGATCTCAAGATAACTTGATCACATCAGTGCTCACTATAACTTAAACGTGTTAGGGTGTACACAACCTAAAACACACCAGTGCTTCATATGCAAACAAGGCGGAACCTGTGCATAGAAATTATAAGAGTATCGATGCTCTACATATGACAAAAAGGGAGGAACTAGTGTGCAATAGTTATAAATGAAACAAGTCATTTTTATTATATTAATGCATCGGGAAGTTTGTATTATATTAATGCATCGATGCATTTGTATTATATCAACACATTAGTGTGTGTTTCTCAATACCGCACCAATTTGTTTTAACAAGAACAACACCAAAAAAAACTTTTCTACAACCTCCTCCCGCCCGATTGTTTTTAGTTATATGGAACATCCACTAAAACCTCCATAGTCAATAGAGTAGGTTGTAGTGGAGGTTCTTTTGAAAAAAATTCTAAATTTTGTAACACTAAAAACCTCCGCAAAAACCTCCACTAGAAGGTGCTCTCCTTGTAGTGGAACCTTGGTGAGCCTCTTGCCTTGTTGAAGTAGTTGTCCTGATTGTACTTGGAATTAGCTTGGTGAAGGATGTCATGAACCTGTTGTTGGAGGTTTTGGATCCGTTCAACAAATCTTGATGCATGATCTTCCTTGGTCTGAGTGTGGGAGAACTATGTCGGTGAAGATGAAGTAGGAAGTGATATATCAATGGGGGTTAATATTTGGAACCCCAAGCACACCTGAAAAGGGTCATGGCCAATAGATCTATGAATGGATCTATTATATCTATGTTAAGCATATGGAAAAATCCCATTCTCTGGAAAGGAGCATCTATAGATTGGCCATTGGGTAAGGGAGAAACAGGAACCAAGTCAATGGAATGATTGACTTGGAATTGTAGAGGCACTCATAGATGAATTATTATATTTTTTCTCCTCTACAATATTTTTGACCTGCTTCTACTGTATATAAAGGTATTGGGTGAGGTTTTGGTGGTCGCAGTGACCTTTTATTCACCTTCTGACCAGATCATGAAGATGGAAAACTTTGTGGTCTGAGAGATTACTTTGTGGAATTTTTTATCGAGATCAATGAAATGGAAGTAGTCATAAATACCTCTGGTATCCTATAGAGATAACCCCCCATAGTAACAATGACAGTATGGGGCCGAGACTCATAAACCACATGACGTTTCCACAAATATTGTTGTCATAAAAGAATATCACAAACTTTAAGTGGGGAAACATCACACACTGCCTCATATTTTAAGGGCTTCAAGTTGAAGGATAGGCAACACTATTGGCTGATTTGGATGTCTTGTCCCTAGCTCAACCATTCAATGGTGTACGGTTGGGGATGTGCTATTACCTATAGTTTTAGTTTCTTGATGACCTCGACTGAGATAATTTTCTTCTGGCTCCTGTTGTCAATAATGAAATGTAGTGGGGTCCACTTCACCCATATCTATGAATGAAAGAGGCACTCCCCCTCCTCAAGATCCTCTAACTCATCTATTTGGATCTATGTTTTTATGATGGTAGCACGAGGTTTTTCATCAATGATCCACTTTCCTTAGGCCAATTCCTTTTCTTTAAGCTCATCTATCAATGACTATTTTGAGTGGAAATCATCAGTGTTTTGTTAGGGGATTTTATGTAACTCACAACACTTTCCAATGTCCTTCTTCATCTTCATATTACCCATATTTGCATATGTCTTGGACTAGTTGTATTAAGGTTTCCCTCCCTTTCTTTTTCCTTTGTTATATAATTTATGGCCACCTTTTCCATGCTTCTATTTTTTTGGATTTGCAGACCCAGACTCTTGCTTATTTCACTACTTAAATTTATGTTTAATTTTGATAGCATATCGTTAAGCAGATCCCATCGAGGAGATGTCCAAGAAATACATCTATGTTTGGATGTACCTATGTAGGCCACTTCATTATTTTAGAAACAAGTGTCTCTCAGAATTTTGAATACCCAGCTTTGGGTGCAGGGTATGGAAGATGTTGGTATACTCTAGCACTATCTGATCTCTCTCTTGATGCAGAGTTGTCCCTCTCATATATTGGTCATCACAGCTTCCAACAGGGTAGAACTCCTCCTTAAGGGAATCCACAAAGGCTACCTAGGTGATTTCTCTCTCGAAAGGTGTATATTCATCCATGGTGTGCCTCTCCAAGTAATCTTCCCACCAAGATTTGACATGGGGAAGTGTTGTAAGGAGAAAGAAGGTGGTATTTTGATCATCGGAAAAAATTTGGAAAGAGTAATAACCTTCTAGTATATTCAACCATTTCTCTAGAGAATATGCATCTATGTGGTATTCAAATAATGGGATATCAAAATCAACTTGTACCATGAAGGGTGTTTCACCTTCCAAATGGTTTCTTGTTGAAGATGCATCGACCACCATTGATAGTCATCGAATGATCTAACTAATGTTTTCCATCATCTTGTTCATCTATCGTGTGAGGGTATCCTTGAGAAATGTCTTGAAAGAATCTCATGCTTTGTCATCTCTCTTTTCTTCTACCATGGTAGGTCGCTTAGGCTAGCGAGAGCATTCATCCCCAAGAAAAAATATCTCAATACCCAAATCTTTGTATCGTGACCTCGTCAGGGACATCCATCAAGAAATAACAAGGAGTATATTTCTCTGATACCACTAATCCAGATTATATTGAGAAAAAAATGAGATTTAAATAAAAATATAGCAAAGAACACAAAAATATAGTGAAACCCAACTTCTATTAATGAATAATAGAATATTGTAGAACAAAAATTGGCTAGAATCGTCATATCTTTTCTTTGAAGAGAGAGAGAGAGAGAGAGAGAGAGAGATGTCAACTATGCTCATTCACAATAAACATTACATCACACTCCATTACATGCTCAAAGTACCTCCTTCACCTTGATTATATATGAGAGAGTGAGAGGATAATAATTCCCATGATGCGTGTGGGATAAATTTGTCTAAGTTTATGAAATTTGATAGGCATGTAAACACTAGGACTTCCTGGGAGGTCACCCATATCAGTACTACTCTAACCCAAGCATGCTTAACTATGGATTTCTTATGGGATCTGGTTTATTAAAACTGAAGGAATGTACATAACACACTAGTAAATCATTACATGATGGATTTAATTAACAAAAGAAGAAGGCATTACATTACATTCCCCATCAAAAGGATGGATATCATGGTTTATCAAAGCCACAGGCTTGAAAACGTTGATTTAGTGGAAAAGGTGGATGGCCACTAAGATCCACCTAGATCAGGTTAGAACAAATCAAATTGGATAAGAAAAATTGTGTTCATAATGCTTGCCTTCCATTCATGAATTTGAGTTTGGGAAAATAATTTGGATGGATGAGAAATGGGTTGTTGTATCAACTATATTTTTATATAGTTATTTCTTGATTACATATCAAATTCAACTAATAAGTTGATTATAATTTATAGGTAGTAGTATATGCTTGTAGATATTAGTTAATGAATGGATTTTTGATACCATTGAAGTTGATTAATATAACCATGAATATTTAGTTCTTGTGTCCAATTTTCTTGTATATTGTGAACAAAAGGTGGACATAATCTCTATGCTAAGTATTTATTGGTAATGCTCTACCTGCCTAGTATTTGAAATAAGGCTTGAACCTAAAACTAGTAGAAATGAATTAAGAACCTTATGGATAATTTACTGGGCTTATGGAATACTATTTATTGAAGTGTAATATAAGATATAAATTCCTTGTAACTTTCTATATGCAGATTCTCAATGGAACCTAAATCTAATTGTTTACAGGATTGTGGATGCTCCCATGTTGAGTAATGACCTTGTATGATTGGAATGACTTTTGGAATGGATAAAATATATGTATGGGATATTAGAGATTGGATTATAGATCTATATTATGAATCATTTCTCTTTAATTCAAAACAATTATGCTTATGCTTATGGAGTAACTTAGTTACAGATAACTCAAAATGAATCTTGATTGAATAGGGTCATTGAATGGATCTTTAAATGTGATTCGGGTGCCCTTTATGAATTTAAATAATGGTTTTGGTGAAGCATCCATTGTATGGAGAATACAAATGAGGTTGAATTAGTAATTGAGTTGTAATGTGATTATTTGTTGAAAAGTTAAAATATCTATGTTTTATTAGAAGTGTTAGTTATGTTTTAACATAGAAAAAAATTATGGTCCCTCCTTCAATTAGATTGGATATTTTGTTTGGGTTTAGTGCCAATATGTGAGGGGTGTTACATATTGTATCTAAGTTAGGTTATAGAGCTAATGCCTAATGGACCCACATGTTTGTTGGTATTTTGGTTGATGCATACTAGTTTTGTATGTTACTCTTGGTGTGACTATTGTGCCAATGCCAATAAGGTAGCTAGGAAGCAATGTTCAATAAATAGGGTATAGTTAAGAATAAGTGTTCAATAAATAGGGTATAGCTAGGAATAAGTGTTAATAAATAGGCTATATCCACATAGGTCAAACACCTTAAGGTAATAACTGACAAAAACAGATCAAATATTAGTACACCAGTGTGTATGTGGTTGAAACCCTCAACGAGTGAAACAGTCCATGGCCCCAACCAACATAGCCACTTGAGGTGATATATTAATGTAAAAAATAAAATAGTTTACATAAGAATCTCTCACAATCAATCATCAGCAAATGACCTATCCATGCTCTTCAAATAGATATCACAAACCAATTGAGTTTTAAGCCATGGATCAAGTACCATTAATATCGAGGAGAATGTGAAATTCCATATCAATTTATGTTTAGAATATAATCATGAAAATTGGATTAGTTAATTACAAAATCACACTAAAGAAACACATTTTACATAAAGACACATTAGACCAAGTTGAACTTAACTAACTCTTAAGTGTCTAAATATCCTAACATCCACCCTTAAGAATAACTTGGGATGGGATTGGAGGATTTACAAAGATGACACAATAGGGAAATAAAGGAGGCAATAAATCCTATCTCCCCTTAATGGAAACTTCCTAAACTCCTAACATAAATCAAAGCTTATAAAACTTCACTTCTATAAGATACTTTGTGAAAAAATTTGCAACTTGATCATCTAGACAACAATAGATAACTTCAAGAACATAATTATAAAGAATATGTTTTATTAAGTGCATGTGTATCTTAATATGTTTGTTCTATTGATGTTGAACTACATCTTTGGCAAGACTAATGGCACTTTGATTATCACACTAGAATGTGTTTGGATGTTGCTACTGGAATCCAAACTCTAAAAGGATCTGTTGAATCCATAAGGATTATTGACTCGCATTAATTACTACTTGATACTCAACTTATGTTGAAGAAAAATAAAGGGTGCTTTTTTTCTTACTAACCCAAGTGACAGGTCTTGAACCAAGACTAATTACATAACCTACAGTAAAGTTTTGATCACCAAGGTCTCCAGCAGAAATGGAATTAGTGAAACCAACTAATAAAGGATTCCCCTCTTAATTACATTGTATCCCAAACTAAATTGTACCCTAAATATGATAAAGTATCATCTTTGCTACTTTCCCATGGCTCTCATAGGGTGTTCTCATATATCAAGTAATAAGATAAACAATAAAGGAAATATCGTGATAAGTATAAGTCAAATACAAAAGGATACAAACTAATTAATGGTACAAATTGGTATCTACTTTAGGTGTGGTATAGGTGGTAGAAATTTTGACTCCAAATTGAAAGGGAGATGGGGCTGGTTTACAATATTCCATGTGAAAGTGACAAAGAGGGTCACATGCATACTTAGACTGGGAAATGGAAATTCCTTCCTTGGTTTGCAAGACTTGGAGGCTAAGAAAATATTGCAAATGTTCTAATTTTTTCTTTTCAAATTTATTCTTAAGACTTGATTTCACATGAGTCAAAAATTTTGGGTCACTACCAGTGAGTATAAGGTCATCAACATAGAGAACAAGAATTATGACATGTTCGCTCACTTTCTTGGTATATATAGTAGGGATATAACGGCATCTAAAGAAGAAAATGTCAAGAAAAACATTATCCATTTTACCATACCAAGATCAAGGAGCTTTCTTAAGGCCACAGAGGTATTTCTTAAGGCGACAAAAAAGACTATAGTCATTCTAAATATAGCCAAGAGTTTGTTCCATGTAAATTTAATCTTGCAAATCCCCATGCAGAAAGGTGTATTTAACATCCATTTGGTGTACCTCCATTTATATAATATTTCAAAGGCTAGAACAAGGTGGATGGAATTCATTTTTGCTACAAGGGAAAAGGTTTTAGTATAGTGAATTATTTATACTTGAGAAAATCCTTTGGGAACTAACCATACCTTATGTCTTTCAACAATTCCATCTATCACATACTTAGTTCTATACACCCATTTACATATGACAAGTTTTATTCATTTCAAAAGAGTGACAAGGTTTGAAGTATCATTCCCATTAAGGAACAATATTATTCATTCATTTTCATATCCCTATCTATATGGCTAGGATTTTCTATAAAAAAATTGTATCATGAGTCTTTGAGCCAAATGATAGGAGGCTCACTAAAACTATGAATGTGTACAATTTTGATCTAAAGTATCACTGACAATATCACCATCCACTTATCATGTTGTATGGACCCATCTAGGAAGTCGTGTTGTTGGTGTAGGTTCATGCTCAATGGACTCAACTGGAGGGGAGTGAGCAAGTGGAGTTGTAGTTTCATCCCCACTATCATCATTTGAAGAAGAAGAAACCAAAATAGGATAAGTAGTAGAAAAGTTGAGAATAGAAAATGAAACATTCATAAAAGAGGGCTCACAAGATGAAGATGGTACAAACACCAAACTAGGCATGTAGGATGAGAGAAATTCATCAAACTTAAAATATCTCCTAATAATAATTTATATTGAATGAGGTTGAAAAATTATATAACCATCTACATCTTCAAAGTATCCAACAAATATGCACTTCTCACTCTTAGGTTGTAATGTTTCAATTTCTCATGAGGAATTTGAGCTCATGCTTCACTACCAAACACAAAATAGTGGCTTACATATGGTTTAATGTCACTCTATGCTTCTTCTGGTCTTATATATTTTAAATCCTTTGTGGGAGTGTGATTTACTATGTAATTGTCACAATTAATGGCTTTTGTCCAAAAATGAGGACTTGATTCCTTAGGTTGGATCATACAATTTGTAATTTATCTTAATGTGTGATTCTTTCTCTTAGAAACAACATGTTGTTGTGGTATGTATGGAATAGTATGTTGCATTTGAAGTAAGTTTAAATTTATTGTTAACATATTCACCCCCATTATTTGTTCTTAAATTTTGAAGTTGATGTCTAGATTATTTTTCTACAAGAGCCTTGTAGTCCAAAAACATGTCAAAAAATTCACTGTTAAATTTTAATAAATAAAATTCACTCAATGATTTTTGCTAAGAATACAGTTGGAACAAACACCATCTTTGTAAGAAACAAGCGGAAGTCTACCAGTCATCATATTCTATTTACATAATTGTTGCAATGAGTGGTATTTTATATGACCAAACCATCAATATCAAAGTTTCATCATGTCATTGCTATGAACAATAAAAACTAATTGAAGAGATGATGACCCAAAGTTATCAAATGTGTATGATCCAGTAATATCACCAACAATTTTGATTTCTAAGACATGCTTGGGATCCTTTAAATCCTTGATTACAACTTAGTGAGGCTAAACTTATATTATTTTACGATCACATAAATTAGTGATTTTATATACTAATAGAAGGTTGAAAGCAAGACTAGAATCACATAATGATATCATTAAAATTGTCATCATCTAGTTGAATTTTTCCAGACCCTACAACACTAGGAGATATATCATCACCAACAAAAACAAAATGGTGGTACATTCATTAGGAGTAGAAAATATGGAATTATCCTTAGCCATATGAAAATATGATATAGAATCAATAAGTCCCTTATTATAAGAAGAAATAGATGTTGCATTAAAAGAAAAAAGAAAATGGAAAGTGCATGTCCACAAGTAGAAGAGTTAGAAGAAGGAAGATCAAGATTTATGGTGTTCTTATTCATTGTTTATTTTAAGGCTTCCATATTCTTGAAACTTTTAGAATCCATATAACCATATTGATTAAAAAATTACAGTGTATCTTAGTCTTCTTTCCTTTTGATTTATCTCCTTTATCACCATCGGGAGTGTGAATTTACTAAGAAAGTTTGGGAGCCTTGTTTTATTTTTTTTTGTGAGAATTTGTCTTCTTCATATAGTTACGGCCTTGATTCTATTATGTCATTAAATATTTGTTAGATGTACCTACAATGATAATCAATCCAATATGAAAGATCTTATCTTGTTCTCTAATGAGAGAATCATAGAAGGTTTCAAAAGAGGGCATTTTGTAAATAGTATGTTGACTAGTAAGTGCTTCTTTGGGGGAGTGAAAAGTAGATACAAAAACACAATAGGAATTGCCAAGATTAACAAGAATGTGCATATATATAAGGTGTTCATATTCCTTCTTTATAATGCATTATGAAAGTGATAGTATAAGTGTTTTAAACACGTATAAAAATCCTCAATGCAAGAGAAATCATTGGGATTTAAAGCAATTAATTGATTTATGAGATGTTAAGCTTACATCTCATTATGTTTACAGAACATGATTTCTAGATTTTTCTAAGCTACATATAGGGTTTCAATTTATTGAAAGTGAAATTGTAAATCGTTATAAATCAACATCCCTATCAATCCATGTGTTAAATCATTTTTTTGTCAAAATAGACTCTCTTTAATGTATCAAAGGGGCAATCTTATATTCTGAAGGTAACCCGGCAAAGCCCTTACTTCTTAGTAAATCCTCCATATGGGATTTCCATGAAAGATTAGTTTGAATTAGTATGTAAAATATCACTTGGGCTCACCATATTACAATATGTAGGTAAGATGGCTTCAAAATCATAAACTAACAGATGGAAAGAGCTTCAAAAAATAAATAGTATTAAAAAATGGCACTAAAAATGGACTCTAGATGATGATGTTATGTTTTCTTGAAGAAAATCATAAAAATAAACCAATGTGCCACATGAAAAATGGAGGTTGACCCACATGGTAATGGATGCATGAAAAGGTTGTCCAGTTGTAAAGAGTTAAAAAAAAAAATCCCCTCCTCAAACTTTTCCTATAACCTCACTTTAACAAACAAGTTACATTTATAACTTAAATAACTCACTTTTACAAAATAAGTAAGAATCATTTTTACAATTAATTTGTTTTGGAACTTAAAGTTGCATGCAAAAGGTTACTTTTAGAAAAAGAAAATTAATAAATTACTTTAGGACTTTAAGCGATTATTTTTAGAACTTAAATGAAATGCATTTTTACAATAAAGTTACTTTATAATTTTAGTTTACTTTAGGACTTTAATTTCTTTATAATTTAAGTTTACTTTAAGACTTTAAGTGATTCATTTTTATAACTTAAGTGAAATGCATTTTTACAATAAAGCTACTTAATAATTTAAGTGAAATGCATTTTTACAATAAAGTTGTTTAATAATTTAAGTTGTATGCATTTTTTCAAAAAGTAACTTACAAAAAAAAGATTTGATTTTAAGTACCAGATCTATTATAATAAGCAGAAAACAGAAACACTACAGAAAATACCAATGAAATAACAAAATGTAGAGAACCACAATACCAAAAAGCATACCTTTATTGATAGAAATCAATGTTCACTTGTCTCTTCGAGGGGTCAACCTTCAGCAGAGCAGCACTCTAGTACAATAATTATCAAGACAAAGATTTACCATGCCTCCTACTCTTATTTATACTAATTCTTCCTTCTAAAAAACATTCTAGAGGAAGATCTTTCTAGAAACACAAACTTATATTAGGTCTTCTTATATTGATGTGTTCATATTTATTAAATAATGTCGGCATTTATTACATGTAAAATATATTATTCTACCTACATGAGGGGTTAGGAACGTTAGGTCCCTAACATGCCCTTCCCCTTGAAGAAAAACATTGTCCTCGAGGTTTGAGATTGTAGTATACCTAGGGAGGTAATATGGGGTACCTAGGGAAGTACCCAATGAGAATGTGGTTATGTATTATTAGTGGAATTCATTTAATATATGAGAATGTGGTCATTCAATGTAAGATGGACTAGGTCCATTATATTAAGAAATGACCACTATGGTAGTTAGATGTAATAAATGTGAAAAGTATCTCTAGAAGGTTCCTAGGAAATAGATAGATCTATATAAAGAAGTGTAAGAAAAGTAATGAAAGAGAGTGAAGAATATTGTGAATGTATCAGGAATTGCTTGAGGAGTGTTATCCTTCCTTAAGGATTAATATATGGTGTTACCCTACCTCAAGGGTTTTGACTATTTCTTGTGTTCAGTATTTGGTGAATGGTTTGGATTATACTTGTTGTTATTGTGGGTTTATTTTTATATTTTTCAGAAGATCTATTCAGGTACTTAACAATTGGTATCATAGCACTTTCATTGGTCAAAGTAGGGGAGATTTTTTTTCTCTTTTTGCAGAATTGTTTTTCTAGGGAAAAAAGAGGGTGGTGCACTTCAAGTTCATATCTAAAACTTTATGGGTATATTTTGGCCAAAAAAAATGTATATTTGAATTCCTCTCGGAAAAATACCCAATTTCAAAAAAAAACACTGGCTGAAACAGAGTCCAAGAAGTAAATTTATGAGCATTTTAAATTCAACATTTTTTCAGGGTTTTTCTGGAAAAAGCCATGATTTTCTGCAGTTAGTTATCTTTACACCCTAGTTTTTGTTGAAAATTTATTCCAAGAATGTTGTATTTTACATGAAGATATGATGGCCCTAGTATTGAATAATATATACAATTAAAGAAAAGTGAAAATCCCATCTACACTGGGGTTTCAAATATGAGGCTCTCATATGGTGGAAATCATTTGACTATTATGAGTGGATTTCATCTTCTGAGGAAGCATTTGAAAAAATAATTTTAGACAAGTGATCTCATGTGAATATTAAGGATAAATAACTCTCCAAGGGTTTATTTTCATGTGGAAAATTTCTATTACAGGTTCATTGTTGCATTCATAAGGAGAAGGTTATTGTTTCTATTAACCATAGTTTCCAACAAAATTTTATCAATGCTCAATTGGTTAATAGATTGAAAATTCCTGCAAAGAATATCTAAACCACATAGGTTGAGGGTGAAAATGTTAAATTTTTTAAATATTTGAAGCTCAGTATGGATAAATATGTATTGCATTCATATTTTTATGTTATGGATATGGATGAAGTGGATATTGTTTTGGGATATCCTTGGATAGAATCAATGGGTACCATTAATACTAATGTGCAAAAGAAGTTTTTGAAGTTGTTGTACAAGAAAAAGAAAATCACATTGCAGGATGTGTCTCTTAGTAAGAAAGATGGGCCCATGGAGGCTAGCAAAGAAGTTATTGTCGAGTCTGAAGGTAAAGAAGAAGCAGAGTCTACAAAAGGAGATGAAGAAAAACTATAGGAAGGACATAATTAGAAAGATAAGGAGGTCATTGACTCAAAGGCACAAAGTGTTGCAGATTTGAAGAAAAAAGAACAGATTCTTATAGTTTTTGTATATCACCATCCACATCATATAGAGAAACAACAGTCATCAAGGCAAGGGCATTTGATTCAACACATTTATGCACCAGTTAGGAACCAGAAAGGAAACCGATCAAGAGGTGCATGGAGGCCTACTAGCACTACAGGAAGACATCATGCTAGAGAACTAATCTCATGGAAACACCGACATAATGCAGATCAATATCTGGGTGGCAAGGCAGCAGATGGACATCATGTTCGATCTCCATTGGGATGGATGGATGGTCGTACTTAGTACTAGTTGGCTACATTGTTTAGTTGATCATATTTTATGGTTTATTCTCATGTTTTGAGGATGAAACATATGAATGGGGAGGGAATGTAGTATACCTAGGTAAGTAATATGGGAAGGTTCCTAGGAGATAGAGAGATCTATATAAAGAAGTGTAAGAAAAGTAATGAAAGAGAGTGAAGAATATTGTGAATGTATCAAGCATTGCTTGAGGAGTGTTATCCTTCCTTAAGGATTAATATATGGTGTTACCCTACCTCAAGGGTTTTGATATAATAAAGTGGTGGTTTTTTATATTGTTCTTTTATATTTACTGTGGTTCTTTTGTATTCAATATTTTGGTACTTTGTCTTCAGTATTTGGTGAATGGTTTGGATTATACTTCTTGTTATTGTGGGTTTATTTTGATATTTCTCAGCAGATCTATTTAGGTACTTAACGAATATGAGGAAATTGTTTCAAAATGGTGGTCATCTCTCAAGTGGCATATTCTGGAGTCATATATTTCCACTGAACTAACACTTCCTTGATGGTGTGCTGACAGAGACAACACTCTCATTGGTCCAATCCTGCTTGTAGCTACAACCAAATGGAACCTTCTTCATCCAACTCAAGGAGACTGGTTTGAGTTTGGCACTTATTTCCAAGCACTTTATTTAAGCATGAGACATGAAAAATGGGATGGAGCTTAGAATGACTAGGTAGAGCTAACCGGTAGGCCATGGGCCCCACTTGCTTGAGAATTGTATACGGACCATAGAATTTGGGAGAAAGTTTATGAATGTGTCTATATTTGAGTGAAGTCTTCTTATAAGGTTGCAAATGAAGAAACACATGGTCCCCTTCAACAAATTAATGTTTGAAATGACCCTAATATGCTTGTTTCTTCATGCAATTTTGAGCCATGAACAAATTTTCTTTGAGGGTACGAAGAATTGCCTCTCGGACTGTAACATGTTTTTCAACCTCCTGAACCTTCGAGACATCGGGCATGTATGAGAGAACTGTCCCATGTTGTGGATCTCTTTATAGATCATGTTTTTATAGATTGATTGGACCAAATATATCTCCGAAATTTGTTTTCTAGTGAAGGACAAAGGCCCACCCCCTTGCATGAGAACTGTCCCAATTCCTTTCCCTAAAGCATCACATTCCAAGACAAAAATCTTTGTGAAGTTGGGAAGGACCAAGACCGGAGTCGTGCACATAGCCTCTTTCAGGGCATGGAAGGATTGATCAACTGTTGGAGTCCAAGTTAAAGTATTATTTTTAAGGAGAGCTGTGAGAGATGTTGTAATTTTTCCATAATTATAAAAAAACCTATGATAATATCCCATTAAACCCAGAAAAACTACACAAGATCTTAAGAGTTTTAGGGAGATCCCAATCCTGCATAGCTTCAATTTTCTTAGTATCTACCTGTACACCATCCTTGCTGATAATATCATCCAGGTACTCCACTTCTGAGGCTCCAAAGGAACATTTAGATTGTTTGAGGAAAATTTGGTGTTAAGAGAGTAGATGGAGAACTTGATCCACATGGGGGAGATGGGTTGTCCAAGTTTTACTATAGATGAGAATATTACCAAATAAAACTAAGACAAAATTATGGAGAAAAGGGCAGAAGATATGATTCATGAGACTTTGGAAAGTGGAAGGAGTGTTACACAAGAAAAAGGCATTACCAAGAACTCATAGTGACCCTCATGAGTTTTAAATGCAATATTTGGAATGTATTCCTCTTTCATATGTATATGGTGGTAGACAGAACAAAGATCAAGTTTAGTAAAGTATTGAACACCGCTCAATTCATCCAATAGATCATCAATGATAGGAATGGGAAATTTTTCTTTGATGGTGAGTTTGTTGAGGGTGCAAAAGTTTGGACACATGTGCCAAGTGTCTTATTTCTTGAGTACCATGACCACAAGATAAGAATAGGGGTTGTACTAGGATGGATAACACCTACATCGAGCAATTCTTGAACATTTTTCTCAATTTCGTTCTTTTGGGAAAAGGGATGATGATAAGGTGAAACATTGGGAGGGATAATTCCTAGTATTAAAGGAATGAAACTGTCATGAACACCACGAGAAAGGGGAAGTCCATGGGGAGTGGAAAAAATAGATTGATGTTTGGAGAGAACAAATTGGAGGTCAAAATGCACAGAGTGTGTCTCAACTGCTTGAATGGAATGGATTTTGGCAATAATTCATGAATGCCATTTTTTTAGGAGATTTTCCATTCAATGGAAACTAAAGATCTTACAAGAGCCTTATGTGATGCCTTGGAACTTATATTGTTTTCCCTTCTGCTGGAATTACATCATTATGTCCTTAAAATACATGTGGATGGGACCGAGAGTGCATAACCATTATGCATCTAGAGCACAATGTCACAACCACCCATGTCGATAACAAACATATGATATTTCAGGTTGTATTGACTAATTTGGAGACACAAATTTTCACAACGCCTGCCACATTTCATGGAGTCGTCATTGGAAATCATGATTTGAAAACATTTTATGTTATGGATATAACAATTGATTTCTTGGGCAATTGATCTAGGTGGATATTGGTGGCCACCCACCTATTCCAGCTGGCTCCTCATGTCCATTTTTGTTCATCACGTTCTTTCGTACTACTTTGTAATTGTGGGTTCTACACTTATGGGGTTGTCTGAAGCCCCACACATCCTCCAGGTGGATACGGGTGACCTCTCGACATATCCAACTGAATTATTTTGTATGTTTTCTTGTCAGCACATATTATTGTACTTCCAGAGCCATTTTGGGGCCCAAAACGCTATTTTTTTAGCTCGCCATAGTCAAACTGTCAACGGAGTCACTTTTTGGTGGTGGAATGTTTATTTCTTGAAAGACCTTTCCAGAGGGATATCACGCGCCTAAAATGGAGGTCGCATGCAAAAGTTATGACCCTAGGAAGTTGAGGTACCAAATAACACCAACTTGCCATAGGGCCCACATGACTTTTGGCGTTTCACATTCTAGGGTTATGTTTTTGGATGTCTAGGGTTTTGGAATTCATGAGTAATATCAAAAAGGCCTCTGGAGCCTGATTATAATCCATTTTTCTCAGGCGGATGCGTGTAGCAACCACATCTCTTCTCAGAGATAGCTACCACCATTCAGGAAAGTGTTTTAGTTCTACAGTTTTACAGTTTCATCTTATTTCATTATTTAATGGAAGATATTGTTCATTGGATATTTTTATTATTCTTAATATCTTAGTGTTTATTGTATTCAGTCTGTTAATCAGTTCATTCCACTCCTAAATCTAGATCAGTGGTATCAGAGTGTTCTTCTCTTCATTCATTTTTTTCCGTTCATGTCCCGGACAAGATTTGGGTACAAGAAGTTGGGACTCGAACCAATCGATCCATTACAATATCAGTCGTGTCGAGCCTGACAACAACCCATGGGGGATGAAAAGAAAGATGATGGAGTAGGAGATCCTATTAAAATTTTTCTCGAGGAATCCCTCATGCAACGATGGAATGAAATGATGGACAACTTCACGCAAATCCTTCGAAGGTTTCCCACAAGAGAAGCATCTTCATCAAGCGTCCATGCAACCCCCTTCAAGGTACAGCTAAATTTTGATATTCCATTATTTGAAGGACTGATATATGCGGATGTTGTAGATAAATGGTTGAATCTGCTCGAAGGATATTTTTTGGGCCACAATTTTTCCAATAGGGAAAATATCACTTTTTCACTTCTCAAGGTTGTTCCCCATGTTAAAGACTGGTGGGATACTTACTCTGTGCAAAGGGTCCTAGAGGAATTTACAATGTTTGTGGTGTCCCCTACATGGGATTCCTTCTGGGATTCCATTGAAGAAAATTACTACCATGTTGGAAGCTACGAGGACCAGTACACCAGATGGACCACCCTACATCAAGAAAGGGACAAGACAGTACAAGATTTCGCCAATATTTTCCATACCCTATGCACCAAATTGGGTATCAAATACTCTGAGCATCAAATACCATGGTTGTTTGCATAGATACATTCAAACATAAATGGAGTTCATGGACATCACCTCATTGGGCACGGATAATAGATACGCTGTCAAGATTGAGCAGAAATTTAAGAAGAAACGGAGAGATTTTGGATCTGCAAACCCCTCACAGTCGAAGTAGGGAAAAGGTAGCCCAAAACCACACAACAAGGGACCAAGTTGATATGGTCACCCTCACGACAACCATTCCAAGCCACAACACAAGAAGGGAAATGAGAAGACGAAGAAGGACACGGGAAAATGGTGTGAGTACCATAAAAGTCCTTGGCACAACACCAAAGAATGTTGCTCCAAACAGTACCTCGTGGATGAGTTGAAGGCTTACGAGTCAGAGGTCGATTCTAATTCTGAGTCAAATCCTAAAGGAGGGAATTGGATTATCAATTTTGAACCTAGTTCCACTTTCGTTACCACCAAAGTCCATCCAAGCGAACCAAAAGAACCAGAGGAAGGGGAACACCTCTTTCACTCGCAGATGTGGGTTAAGGGGGATCTGATTCATTTCATTGTCGATAGCAGTAGTCAGAAGAACCTGATTTCAGTAGAGGTCACCAAGCAGATGGACCTGCCAATGACACCGCACATGCATCCCTACACCATCGTTTGGCTTCTCCAAGGAAGAGATCTTTGTGCCAGCCAATAGTGTTATTTTCCCTATGGAATCAAGCCTTTAAAAGATGAGGTACTATGTGATATTGCTCCCCTTGAATTTTGTGATGTTCTTTTAGGAAAACCATATTTGTGGAAGTGTCATGTTGTGTATGAGTCTAGACCATGCAGTGTTATTATTACTTTGGGTAGACAATTGTACGGGATCCCGGACGTAGCGTCACCTACTGCTATTTCTTTAATTTATGCTAAGAAATGCACTAAGGTCATTTAACAAACTAAGAAGTTCATATTCTTTGTGATATTTTTTCACAGTAAGCATAAGGTCATCACCACATCTGTGGCATTTACACAACACCTCTCTTTGCAACAGAAGCAATTGGACGAGATTGTGGAATAATACAGAGACATATTCTCATCACCTACAGGGGTACCGACACAGTGACAAGTCAAGAATCCAATTGATCTGACCCCCAACGCGACTCTACCTAATGGACCAGTCTATCGGTGCTCGTTGATGAAGAATGATGAAATCAGGCGTTAGAACTAAGAGCTTCTTCAAAAGGGTCACATCAGTCCCATCTTCTCCCCTTGCAGAAGCTCGATTGTAATGGAGCAGAAGAAGGATGAGACTTGATGACTCTGCATTGATTATAGAGCCTTAAACAAAATCACAGTCAGGAACCACTACCCCATTCCCAGGATTGATGACCTTCTTGACCAACTCAAGGGGGGAAATTTCTTCAGCAAGATTGACCTAAAGTCTAGTTACCACCAGATTCCCATCAAACCAACTGATGTATGGAAGAAAGCCTTCAAGTCTAAAGAAGGTATCTACGAATGGCTAGTCATGCCCTTTGGCTTAACAAATGCACAGCCACTTTCATGAGGTTGATGGATGATGTATTGAGACCCTTCACCAATTCCTTTGTGGTATTATATTTGGATGACATCCTCATATTCAGCAGAACGTGGGAGGAGCACATGTAGCATATTCATCGGGTTTTGAGCACTCTGTGGCAGCACAAGATTTATGCCAGCTTGGAAAAATGCTCTTTTGGAATGAACGGGGTCTAATACTTGGGATAAATTGTTGATGAGCATGGGTTACATGTTGGTCCAACTAATATCCAAGTCATATGTGATTGTCTATCCCTGACCACACTAACCGAGTTTCGGATATTTTTTGGACTAGCCAACTTCTATCAACGGTTCGTTTTAAGATTCTCCCATATTGTATGGGCCCTCAGTCAGGTGACCAAGGGAGATGGTAGGGCCAAGTTCGTGGGTAGGAGGAGCAGCAAAAATAATTCAATGATATGAAGCATCTCTTTTTCTCAACTCTAGTACTCTCCTTTCCCAATCTGCAGCAACCATTCGATATTGATACTGATGCATCTGACTATGTCGTGGGCATAATTCTCACTTAGCACAAGCATCTGATGGCATACCATAGTGAGACACTTTCTGATGTTGTCTGTAAATACCCCACCTATGACAAGGAAATGTGTTCCATTGTACAATCCTATCGTCAATGGAAACATTACATTTTGGGGAAAGATATGATCATACACATTGATCACAAGCCTTTGCAGTTCATACAGACACAGGGAAAATTGAAGAATGACTACCATCAGAAGTGGTCCACCTACCTACATCATTTCCATCTCAACATCAAGTATAAGACATGTATCTCCAATCATGTCATTGAATGCCTCAATCAGCCTCCTGTGGCTGCACTCACCATAGTGCTCCATTCCTATAGACATGAATCACCTGAGTGGCCCCAACTTTATCAGCAAGATCTGGACTTCGCCACCACATATCATCTCTTGGGTACAAGTGCAACTGTCATTGATTTTCACATTCAGGATGAACTCTTATTCCACTTGGGCCATATTTGTGTTCCTACAAGTGAGCGTGCAAATTTTATTTGGGAATCCCACTACAGTCAGGTGGCAGGACATTTTGGCATAGAGAAAATTGTGGTTGTATCAGAAACATTTTTATTGGCCAAAACTTCGACAGGACGTCAGCAAGTATATCAGATATTGCACTGCCTGTGCCATTTCCAAGCCAACCATATAGAAGCAAGGCTTATACACCCTCTTCCTATTCCTAAGAAGCATTGGGAATCCATCTCAATGGATTACATGTATGGGTTGATGTCCACCAAGAAAGGAAATGATTGTGTGTTTGTGGTCGTTGATCGGTTTTTGAAGATGGCCATCTTCACAGCCTGTAAGAAGAATTTCAAGGTGGCAGATACTTCCAAGATCTTCTTCGAATGAGTGTGGGTCCACTTTGGGATACCACATACCATCATCTCTGACTGAGACAACAGGTTCCTCAGCACCTTTTGGTCGATTTTCTGGTCTCTATTGGACACCAAGATCACAAAATCCATTACTTTCCACCCCCAAACCAATGTCCAAATAGAGGTCGTCAATTGTATGATTGTGCACATCCTATGCATGTACAATTCTAAGCATCCACGTACATGGGACGAGAGTCTCTCATATGTCCAAAACATTTACAACAGGGATCTCCATAGTTCCACCGGACATATCCCATTTCAGGTGGGTCTGGGATTCCAACCCTTGGGACCCATTTATGTTGAACTTCCTCTTGCCACCGCACAGACAGACTCTTCCCCTGATCATTCTGCAATCGACAAAGACACTAGATTCATTGAGTGGATTTAGCACATCCACCAACAGGTCCAGGAAATTTTGCAGAAATCCAGTGCTAAGTACAAGCAGTGGCATGATCAGCACAAGGTACCACACCAGTTTCAAGTTGGCGACAAAGTATGGTTACATTTGTAGAAGGAGTGTCTCACCGGGCCCCATTGAAAGATTCACCCACTTCGTTATGGGCCTTAGACTATCACCAAGGTTGTGGGTAGCAATGCTTTTGAGCTCCACACTCCACCCTTCCGTGGTGTGCATCCAGTATTCAATGTGGGCCTCCTTCGGCCATATTTTCCACCATTATTGGACACCTTCGAGATCGTCGAATAGTTGACAGAAAAAGATCTCAAACCTAACTGAATGGAACAAGCATCCACTGACTAGATAGTGTACAGACAGGTCAAGGGCACTTGCCAGCAGTGGATCCAGCTTTATCGGGTAGCATCAAAATTCCAACTTCTAGTGGATTAGAGGTGGAGTAGGAGCATCTATTGGGGGTAGTTCTTCCACCAAGAAAAAATCGACCTCCTCTTCAACAACATCCTCATTAATTACCATAAAAACATTGTGTTCCTTACATTTGTTCCCCGGAAAATGTTTATAATCACAGTTATAGAAAAGTCCCTTGAGTTTGTGTTCATCCATTTCGGCTCGAATTAATTTCTTGATCTAAGAGAGGAGTAGCATGAGGGGAAATATTGGTAAGTCAAGGGACAGGAAGAAAAGAGGGTTTTTGGTTCTGGAGAAAAGAAACATATTGTGCTTCCTTGGCACATTGAGTATCTTCCAACCACATCTAGGGGCTATCCATGAACACCTAGTCTTGGATATCATCTTTCAGGCCACTGATAAAGCATTCCCAGAAGAAGGCATCATGCCCTCTGTTCTGAAAGTTGATTTCTCAATGCATCAATAAATTATTCCATTGTACCATACTATTTCAACTTGGTCAAATGGCCCAGGTAGTGTGTTTCGATGTCAAAGCACTCATAAAGTTCAACCATAAACTGTGTCTAAGCAACATACCCTTGGCATGATTTTTTTCTCCATTTCCACCATTGTCAATGTTTAGGATCTATATAGAGGACATTGTAATGAAGTTTGGCCAATTCATCAATGATGTCATCCAAGGAGAAGTAATTTTCCATTTGAATGACCTAGTCAATGGGATCTAAGCCATCAAAATTTTTCACTTCCACTCATGAAAAACACAGATCACGATGAAGGGGGTTGGACTGAAAATTCTGGGAAATTAGAGGAACCAACACATTATGGGTTAGACAGTTGTTCATCTGAGGTAAGGCCTCTGGGAATATTCATTTTTTTCATGATTTGGGAATCAAAGGAGTCAAGTTAGTTGTCAAGGTGGTCAGTGATATCCTTCTTCATATCTTATTGCATGTCTTCTATGTCCTGCTTCATGTCCTATTTCATGTCTTCCATTTTGGCATCTAGATTGGAATTGAGGTCGGTTTCAAGGTATTGGTTGCAGGTGTGTTCCATGGTGAAAGTGAAACGTAGGAATGGGGCGGGTGGGTTCGCATGGAAAGGGGTTATTAGTGAAATGTACCACTACAATCATTGCAAAGAGAGGAAGCCAATGCGATAGGTATCGAATAAGGGTGTTGGTGGGACCACTATATATATATATATATATATATATATATATATATATATATATATA
>ML793269.1:112497-125118 GCA_009831015.1 Picea engelmannii | reverse complement strand
TTTAATTTTTTTATACTTTTGCAAAGTTATACTCTGGCCTGAAGAATAATGTAGTGACGAATGGCCTAAATTGTTAACAAGAAAAATTATGTAGGAATTTCACAACCAAAATGTAGGAGGCAAGGTTGTGCGGAAATAGATCTTGTATATTCCTTTTACGTTATGTTTCTTTCCCAGGGGTTAGGGTTTATAGGGTTCCTACAAACAAAGGTTTTCCCTATGCTATAGCTCTCTCATATACATGTGGGGTCGAACAATAGTACTCATCCCAATATCTCAGAACACCAACTAAGGAGGCTCGACTATACCCTTATCCATACCATCTTATTACCCATGTACTAGAGAGTATCACTATAGCAGTCAGGCGGTCAAACGTCTGATCTAGGGTTGGTTTCAGGAGATATAGGGGACTCTTGATATACCTAACATTGTGTGGGAGTGATGGTCATGTATATATTATGTCTAATGCGGTACTAATTGAAGGGTACCAACAAGTGTTACAAAGGTTTCCAACAAGGTGAAATGTTGGTTTCTAAACAACCCCATGAAATTGTCTATAATTCCTGCCTGTAGTCTTCCCCACCACAGTTTTACTCGTTGAACGACATATCTCTGTGATTTAAATACACCAAAAGTACACATCTCTACCCTGGAAAAAATTCTCACATTTTTCGCAGAGGAAAGTTCTATGATACCACTTGTTAGGTACCAAATCTATTATAATAAGTAGAAAACAGAAATACTACAAAAAATATCAGCAGAACAATAGAATGTAGAGAACCACAATACCAAAACATTTTATTGATAGAAAGAAATGTTCACTTTCCTTTTCGAGGGGGGGACCTCCAGCAAAGTAGCGCTCTATTACAATAATTCTCAAGACAAAGATTTATCATGCCTCCTACTTTTATTTATACTAATTCTATCCTCTAAAGAACATTCTAGAGGAATATCTTTCTAGAAGCGAAAGCTTATATTAGGTATTCTTACATTTACTTGTTTACATTTATCAAATAGTCCTTATTAACTAATGTCGGCATTTATTACATGGAAAATATGTTATTCTACCTACGTGAGGGGTTAGGGAGGCTAGGTCCCTAACAATCTAACTCAAGACCTTTTCAATAAAGCAACTTTAAACCAAGTGAGTTATTACAAAAAAATAACAAATGTTTGAAATAAGAAAATGGGCATTTGTTTTTACACTAGCCTCCTCAAAGTCTGTGCTTATCCAAAAAATTGTTGTTTTTTCCTTCAAAAACTTCAAACACCACCACATGCAAAAAACAACAAAAATTCTAGAGAGAGGGGAAAAGAAAATGCAACTTTTTCTCTTTATTTCTTATTTTCCAAAATTGCACAAGGCACATAGCAAAGAGCATATGTAGATTAAAAAATACTTTCTTCTTTGCTTTGATTTGTGAAGACCACACAATGCACGAATAAAATAGCATATACAAATAATAAAGGTAACAAAAAATAAATAGAAATTGAAAAATTGAAATGAGATATTAAAAGAAATATATAAGAGATATAAAAACACTTCAAACGAAACGATATACCTCTCGATATGATATAAATGATTGTATATTGGGAAAATGGAAACTTTTTTTATTGAAATGAAAAGGGATTTTGATTAGAAACAACACTCCTAACGTACTTGAAAGACTTACTTGGCACAAAAATGTTAATAAATAGTATAATCTAGAAGTCCTTTGTTTCTTGTAATGGCATAGGTTTAGGATCTCAATCAACAATGGGAGCAGGCCTTCAGAGGAACTCTAATACCATGTTCTATAAAAATGGTATATCCACATAGGACAAGCATCTTAAGGAAATCATTCTCACAAATAAATCAAATATCAGTGTACCATTGTATATGTGGTTAAACCCCTCAAAGAGGGAAACAATCCGTGGCCCCAACCAACATGACCACTTGAGGAAATATATTAATACAAAAATAAAATAGTTTGCATAAGAATCTCTCACAATCGATCATCAAAAAATGACCCTCCATTCTCCTTAAATAGAGAGCATGGATCAATCATGTGTTAATCCACATATCAAGTGGCACTAGTATCAAGGAGAAAATGAAGAATTAGATTACTTTATGCCTAGAACATAATCATGACCTCATAATAGATAGTTACAAAATCACACTAAAGACACAATAGACCAAGTTGAACTTAAATAAATCCTAAGTGTCTAAATATCCTAATAGGAAGGAATGTTCTCCTTCTTTTCTTGTATCTCCATAAAAGACAAATTGTTGGAGGTGTGCCCAAAAAATTATGGGTTGAATTTATACCCTTAATACTTATTTTACTTTCCTAGAATTTGTGGTCATATACGGATTTAGGAGCAACTAGCCAATTAGTGAACTCAATGGTAGAATCTTTGGTATAATACTTGGTAATTTCAAGGGTGCAATTTATTTGATTAGCTTAAAATTTTATTTCTGGTGGATATATAGTTTGTACTAACCTAGGTGAATTTGTTGGTTATCTTGATTGTAAATTTCTCTACTGAGGGTTAATGTTATGTAGGGTTCTTGAGTTCTCATTAAATGAAGTGTTTGATATTGCTTAGTGTGAAAGGTATTGGTGTTAATGTCGATAAGAGAAATGGCATTCTCTAGAATAGAATTCATGAGAAAAAGAAGGTTGTGTATGGAAAATATCAATCTCATTAACTTTACCTTTAATAACACTCTTAGATATAATGTTCAAAAGGTATCCTTGATGGAATTTGGTATTGTAGGTTCATGGTTGACCACTACCTATATGTTTGATTACCATTTGTTACAAGCCTAGGAAATACCTCTAATTTGTGGCATAATTATGGTTTCCAAGCATTATTTCTATTTCATTGATTTTTTCATCTATATGTTTTATTACCATTTGTTACAAGCCTAAGGAACACCTCTAATTTTTGGCATAATTATGGATTCCGAGCATCATTTAAATTCCATTGATTTTTTTGTGCATAACTTTATTTATGGAATTGTTTTCAAAGGCCCAAGCTATGATTGAATTCTATGGCTTTGTGTCTTGGGAAGGATTCCTCTTAGATATGATTATTACTTACCTCGGTGAACTCTTATTTAGAACTTTATTTTCATCATGAGGAGAGAATCATTGAATATGTGGAACTTTGATGTGACTTGAGTTGTTTAAAACAAATCTAGGTGATTAAGTTGATGCTTTGATTCTTGGGTATGTTTATAAAGGAAACCATGCCCTCTTCCTCTTTTTCTTTTGACCTAGTTACTAGAGGACTATCCCTTTTGAATAAAAATTGAATTTTCATGGGAACCCACTTACTTATATCATTATTTCCATGCATTAGCAAGCCTCATCCGCCCAAGGTGGGCCCAAGTGTCATTGATCATACTTGCTCAACTTTGGTGACTTGTCCACCAAGTCATTCTTTGCATCATTCCAAATTGTGGGCCAAGTATTCTCTAGTCATCTTGAGCTCATCCAAGTCATCCCATTCGTCCAGGCCATCCACACTCATTTCATCCCATCTACAAGGTCATCTCAAGCCTGTTGAGGTTACCCTGTCTACCCAATCATCAGTTCTTCCATGCCCAAGTGGACCCAACTTCTCCTAAGTGATACAACTTATTTGATCCACTTCAATTCCATCTAAGGCAACTCCTTCCAAGTAAATATGGTCTCACCCAAGTTATTTGGTACATATATACCAAATAGAAGTGTTCCCAAGGGATTACACTTGATGAGTATGATCCAGGAAAAATTGTACCTAAAGGGACCTTAACCTCCCATCACAACCCCAAAGTGTGGCTCGCCTAACTTTGTAGATCCATATAAGTATAGGCACTCATTTTCATCAATCCTCTAGCCTAATTTTCCACCATGCCCCATATGTCCACGAACAAGGCTACTTGTAGCAACATTAATTTTCATCTTAGCCTCAAGTCTTGAACTAGTTTGGTAGCTAATCCAATTTTCACATCCAATCCATAATAATGTACGTCCCCATGCCCAAAAATAGTATTTTCTTTCGCAATTCAGTCATTCTAAAAAACTCTTTTAGACCAAGGCAAGATCACCACTCTTACCTTCCTACCCTTATGTCAAATCCACTCCAAAATAGAATTCCTTACAATCACTTTCTCAAAGGCAAATTGGGTTCCATCGTCATTTCCTTGGTAATGAGCCAACTTGTTGTATCTCAATGAGAATTCCATGGAAAGTGGTTGTCAAGACCAATGCCAACATCCACAATCCATCCCACATCTGATTCATGTGAAGAGTTTGGAACATCACCATAATGTTGTGTCAAAACACCCAGAGAGGCACGTATGAACTAATTCTTCCCTCACATTCTTCGAATAATAATTTGATTAATGGGTCATATTTCAAATCATATTTCCCAAGTGTGCCCAAGAAGAGTTCATCTTCCTCCTTGGTCCTAACATGCCAAGGTTTCTAAGCCTCTACCTTTTCATCTTGGTCCACTGCCAAGCCTACCAATACAAGTTGAATGATTCTTGGATTCCTTGGTCGAATCCTCCATTCTCTTCATCTACCTACTCAAGTATGGGTCTTCCTTCTTAGCCAAATATGCATACCTCACATAGACACTATTGCCACTACAGTGTCCATTATGGCTCCAAGTCTGGTGAGCCTCTGCTCCAACACATTCATTATTCATCTTAATTTTCCAAGTCTTGCATGTTGTAGTATTCCAGATATAAAATAGTATGCAGAACAGAAATAAATAGCTAGAAATGGCAGAGAAACAATGATATAACCAAAAAAATAACAAACTAATACCAAAATAACACTAGAAAGAGCACTTTGATTATTGATAGCAATGGTCACTTTCCTCTTTGAGGGGGAAACATCCAGGAGAGAAGATATCTATTACAATAATATCCAAGACAAGATTTCTCATACCCTCTACTTCTATTTATACTAAATCTATCTATCCAAAAGAAAAATCTAGAGGAAGATCCTTCTAGAACCGGAGGCTTCTATTAAGTCTTCTTGCATTTGACTTATTCTTCCTTATTGCTAGGCCTTATTAATATTGACCTTTTATTACATGGAATTATTTTATTCTACCTACGTGAGGGGTTAGGGAGGTTAGCTCCCTAACATGCCCTCCCCCTTGAAGAACAACCTTGTCCTCAAGGCTTCAAATTAGGGAATTTTTGTAGAATGGTGGTCGACTCCCAAGTGGAATCTTTTGGAGGGGTATCTTTCCATTGGACTAACACTGCCTGGATGGTGTGCTGACGGAGACGAAATTCTCTCTAGACCAAGACTGCTAGTGGCTACAACCATATGGAATCTTCTTCATCCAACTCAGGGATACTAGTTTGATTTTGGCACTTAGTTCAAATCACCTTATTTAAGAAGGAAACATGATGGAGCTTCGACTGACTAGGTAGAGATAACTTATAGGCCATTGATCCCACCTACTTGAGAACTGTACAAGGACCATAAAATTTTGGTGCAAGTTTCTGACAGTGTTGAGCTTTGAGTGAAGTGTGCTTATAAGGTTGTAAGAGAATAAATACCTAGTCCCCTTCAGCAAAATGGCGTTTGGAATGACCTTGATTTTCTTGTTGCTTCATGTGATTCTAAGCCATGACCAAATTGTCTTTGAGGGCATGAAGAATAGTCTCACAGACTGTACGATTTGTGTTAACCTCCTGAACCTTCGAGACCCCTGACATATAGGAGAGAACTGATGGAGGATTTTGGACATAGACTTCTTCAAAAGGATTCATGATAGTAGTTGTATGGTAAGATTTGGTGTACCACCATTCAGCTAGGGGTAACCATTGAGCCCACCTATTTTTCCGCTCATATGGAAAACATCTGTTATAGCAAGATTTTCCTCACCCTATGCAATCTTGCACAAAGAGCCTTTTTCCATTTCCCTATTCAGAATTTTCATCCCTTTTTGAAAAAGTCCAGAGCTAAAAAATACATTTTTTCCACATGTACGCACCTTGCCTACCATACAGCATGCGTATATACAGGTTGCACCACTACATCCTGCGTACATCGGGATTTGTGCTCAAAAATGAAAAATGGTGTCATGTTTCCATGTCATGGTAGGAGATCTATGATCCTTGGCCTTACATATACTAGAAACATTCTGACTCATCCCTTCAATTCCATTTGAAGGCTATAAATGGGCCAATTCTGAGCTATGGAAAAGAGGAGAAAGAATTCAACTTTGAGAGCAAAGTTACTCTGGAGAAATTATTTACTTCATATTGAGTCTGCATCCCTTTTTCCTTTAAGTCTGAACTCAATGTTCATCCCCCAAGCTCTTCCCTTATTGATTGAGAACTTCATTGTTTCTCTTTTATGAGCTTGCCTTGGTGGAGGATTGAAGTGGTGGAGGCCCAACTAGAAGGAACTTAGTTTCTCAGTTCTGAATCATGCCGACACGGAAGTATGTAACATTTTCACTTCTACTGATCATATATTAATAGAAATACTCTTTTTCCATTCAATTGATATCTTGCAAATATTTGAATTACTATTCCATGGGCGTATTTGTTATGTATTTTAATGGATTATGTTATTGAATTTTCTAACATCATATATTACACCATATGCTTTCTTTGCTTGGTTGTTGAGGACTAGTTGCAGGTATATTGCTTTGGGTCAAGTGCTCAATGGTGGACTTCATCGAACGTCTGGACAAGGTAGGCCTTTTATCTTTCCTTTCTAGCATATTGTTTATATAGCACACTTGAGAATAGAGTTGATTTCTACAGTCATTACCATTTGTTATGGTTTACCCCTAGCCATAGAGAGATTTTCTGTGTAACATAATTGGCGACCATACTGGGGATTGAATCTTATTTCTTGGGGTTTGGAGTGTTTTTCTCCTTAGATTGCTCCCATTCCTATTGTGTTTCTTGTCATATCAAATATGTTTCCAAACACGTGTTGACAACTTCAGTCTGGCCATCTGTTTGGGGGTGATAGGCAGTGTTGAGATGCAATTAGGTGCCCTGTAGCTTGAACAATTCTTGCCAAAAATTGTTGGTGAAAGTGGGGTCTCTGTCAGAGACAATAGAATTAGGCATGCAATGAATCTTGAAGATATTATCCATGGATATTTGAGCCATTGTGGTGGATTTTAATGGGTGTTGAAGAGAAACAAAAAATGATCATATTTGGAGAGACGATCGATGACCACCATGATGACCGACATATTTCCCGATTTAGGTAAGCCTACAATGAAGTCTATAGAAATATCTCGCCAAATAGTAGGGGGAATCAGAAGCGGTTGGAGTGTGCCTGGAGCTTTGACAGTTCCTCCTTTGTTTCATTGAGAGACCTCACATTCAGCCACAAAGGTGTGGACGTATTGTTTCATACCCTCCCAGAAAAAGGAACATTTGACCCATTCATAGGTTTTGGTAAATCCTGAATTCTCGACTATGAGTGACGCATGAAGTTCAAAAAGAATTGTGGATTTATGTTGGGATTTCTTGCATAAGTATAAACAAACTTTGTAGCGAATCTCTTCATTGTGCCAAGAGTACCTTGGAGAAACTGAAGAATCATGTTTCAATTGGTGGAGCAGGCTAGAAATTTTTGGGTCTTGCAATCATTCCTGACGAATAGCTTGGAGCCAATCTGGTACAATGAAGGAAAGGGAGAAAAGGGACCCTTATTCTTCATATTTCTAGGAAGAGCATCAGCCACTACATTTTCCTTTCCCTTCTTGTAAATGATCTCATAATCATAGCTAAATAGCTTGGTCACCCATTTTTGTTGTGTAAGGATGAAATCCGTTGTTCCAAGAAATACTTGAGACTTTGATGATCAATTTTTATTTCGAATCATTGACCCAATAAATAAGGATATCAGAGATCCACAACATGCAGAATAGCTAACATTTCATTTTCATAAGTGGATTGGCCCAAATGTTGCTCTGAAAGTTGTTTTCTAGTGAAGGCCAAGGGCCTGCCATCTTGCACGAAGACGGCTCCAATTCCTTTCCTGGAAGCACCACATTCCAATATGAATGTCTTTGTGAATTTTGGGAGTGCAAAGACAGGGGTCTAGCACATAGCATCTTTTAAGGCTTGGAAGGCATGATCTGCAACTGAAGTCCAAGTGAAAGCATTCTTTTTAAGGAGGGAAGTGAGAGGAATTTCAATATTTCCATAATTATGAACAAACTTATTATAATATCTCGTTAAACCCATAAATCCACGCAATCTCTTAAGATTTTTAGGACAAGGTCAATCTTGCATAGATTCAATTTTCTTAGGATCTACTCGAACACCATCCTTGCTTATAATATGACCCAAGTGTTGTTCCTGAGTTTATACTTTAAGGCTCTAAAGTATACCGTCAAGGCATCCAAAAAGGGTAGAGACAATTAATTGGTAAAAAGAAAAAGTTTAAAGGAAACTGAGATCACGGTTGATTCCTTAATTGTCTCTATCTATCTTCTCATTGTTCTTGAATGCTAATATCCATTTCAATTGCAGCCCATGATCTTTCAAGTTCTACCCGTGTATTTGTTGTTTGTAAGATGGTATTGAATAGGTTTAACGCAATGCTTGTTTGATCTAATAGACCAAGTTCTATATTGGGTTGTCTGGTAACTGGAACAATCATGAAAGATGAGGATTTATTTTTTGTAAATCAAGAATATTTTCAAGGGTCGCAAATTTCTGGTTCAAAATTATAAAAATAGAACTTCCAAATTATGAATTAATAGTATAACTGAAATAAAGGCCTTTTCTAGTATCTGAGTGTTGAAGGAAAATCTCCCTGCGGACAGGTAGATCTCCTCAAAGAGATAGACTCTTAACTCTAAGACAGAAAGTGCTTATCATGGTCACTGACTTCCTTTTAGATCTAGGTGGACTAGTGTGTGAGAAGGAAGGAGAAAAGAAGTACCTTTTACCAGTGTTTGTCCCTGCACGCTCCAAGTTGAGCTCCAATCTTTCGCTCTTCGATCAGCCCTATAGACAAACAAAGTACGACCACTTCCTACTCTATCAAGATTAGTCTGAAATAGGTCTATCTACTAAAGATACAAATTCATGTGAGATTGAACACGAATTAGAAAGAAACAGGCCAAGCAAATTATATTAATGAGGACAAAACATTGCTTACAGCCGTAGATGGATTGCAGCAGTTTCGTCAAGTCCTCCTTGTCTACCCCTTGCTCAAAAGATCCACGATCTAAATGATGATAGCTTCACTAATTTCTCCCTATGATATCATAAGTCTATTTCCTCCAAATCATCTTTGTTCCAGCACTACTTATGAGATCATAAGTTTGGTGTGATTCTCACTTTTCCAATCCTCTTTCACCATTAGAAAGCTTGCTTATATAACCTTGGAGAGGCTCAACAACTTGAGATATCCTTGGGGAAGTTGAGGATTTTCCTCTTTCAGTTGAGGATCTTCCCTAACATAATGGCTGGACTAGGGATTTGAATCCAACTGCCTTCCAAGAATGAAAGGATCCTTCCCCCATTCATCTCAACAACTTAACTACTGCCCAGAATAGGTAGCGCTCCCTCAAAAGGGCACTTAGAGCGTTATAACGCTCCCTAGTAGTGTATAGGGGAGCGCCAACACTCCTGAGGATAGGAGCGCTCCTGCAAAAGGGTTGATGCAATGCTATAACGCTCCCTGATGGTTTATGGGGGGGCGCCATCACTCCTGAGATAGTTATAAGGGAGCGATCCCCTCCAAAAACTTAGTTTTTTTAGTGTTTTCAGATGGAAAAAGGTTCATGAGCCCAGTTAACCTTTCCTCCTCTTCCAAATCAAGTGTTTGACATGTGCCAAGTGTCCTCCTGATGTCGTTTACAGGCACGACATAGGCATCATGGCAGTATGATTCCCTGACACTTGCTACACTTGTGAGCAAAATGCGACACTTGCGACCTTTGTAATGATGACACTTGCGACACTATCAAAGTGAGTATTTTTTATGTGTAACACTGAGTCAAATTTTAAAGGAGACAGTGGACGGAATGAAGAAAAAAGGAAACATGTAGTTGTATAACAAAAATGAGGCATCAATTTAAGAAGAATCTCATTTTAAGTTAATACAAGAAAACAGATGATAACTTTGCATAAACATACAGTTTCATAGTCCTAAAATGTTCATAGGTCTTATATCCATTGAAAGTTGATACAGAGGAAAAACTGCAAAGGATTAGATAATCTGATTGTTTTAATTACTATAATAGAAATTACCACATGAAACACTTCAAACGAAAGTATGGAAATTAAAAAAATAGGATGACAGAGAAACACATAAATCAGGCTTGACCTTATCTGGAATCTTCAATCTATATTGTATTAATTCAATCAAAATGAAGTTCTCTTTACAATCCCTCCAGAAAAAAAGCCATTTCTTAGTCTTGAAAAATTACATTTATACAAAACCACCAATCTTAGGATGATTGATGAGTTCCTAATTCTGAGACTAACTATTTGTTAAAAAGTAGATCCAAAACCATTTTCATGATATTCTTCATTTTTCCATTTTCTAGGGAGTAAATCCCTTCCAAATAATACTTTTACTTTGTCGATGACTCTCCTTTTGATTCGATACATTTAATACATTTCTCCAGGAACTGTGTAAAAATTTTGGGGGGTTCTAGAAAATCTCTTGCCTCAAACAGATAAACCTTTCTCTGAATCTTAGAAAGGTGGTCATCCACTCCTTTATCTATAAACTTTATTGATTGCAGCTTTAAGTTTGGCTCAACTAACAACCTATCTACTAGGGTGACATCGATTTTTCTTAGTTGTGAAATTTCCATTTGGATTTCACTCAAATTTTCCCTAAAATTTAATTTATGTCTTACAATATTGATATGTCCCAAAAGTCCTGTACACTAGCCTTTTCCAATATTTAATGTCCCTTTGTCTAGAAGATCAAAAAATTCTTCACAATCATCTCTGATTTCTTTGGCTATTCTTTTGCTTTCAGTTATGTTGGTTTCCCATAGCTTGATCATGATGTCGCCTATGATTTGCTCTGTGGATGATACTTTCATAGTTTCGGATACCTCTTCACCTGTCAAACATATAATTGCCTTTTGGAGAGTAATCCTCATTGCTTTAGATTCTTTTTCTCTTAGGATGATATTTTCAAAGGCATTATCCACTTCTTGAAAGTAATTCTGAATAATTTATATTTTGGAAATCCATTTATGTTTTTCAATTTCTATTTTTGAATGCACTTCCAGTGACTGGGCCTGGAAATCTTGTAAGTCTATAATCTAATCTTCCATTGATATTAATTTAGCCTGCAATTGTTCTGCGTGCTCCTTTTGCTGAGTAATCTGTAGCTGGTTTGTTTGTATTTCTTGGCTCAATTCGTCCAAACTCATTTTGAGTGATTGAAGCTCTAACCTTTCGGCAGCCCTTGTCTGCTCCAAACTTTTACTCATTTCTTATCTAATGTTTCCCTCGGCATTCTTTAATTGCTCTCGCAATTGTGCTATGATTTCATCACTCTTCTTTATCCTTGTTATGATTTTTCCCACGGTAAAAAAGTTTGTTGTTGCCATGGCTCCCATGGAACCTACTACCTCTATAGTGAAATATTCTTCCTCCAAATTTTGTCCGTCTATCAGGACTTCTTTTTTTTTTAACCATGTTCCCCTGTGGTATACCTAGGGAGGTAATATGGGGTACCTAGGGAGGTACCCAATGGGAATGTAGTTATGTGTTATTAGTGGAATTCATTTAATATATGGGAATGTGGTCATTCAATGTAAGGTGGACTAGGTCCACTATATTAATAAAGGCCCACTATGGTAGTTGGATGTAATAAATGTGAGAAGGCTCTCTAGAAGGTTCCTAGGAGATAGGGAGAGTTATATAAAGAATTCTAGGCAATGTAATGAAACATAGTGAAGAATAGTGTGATTGTACAAGCAAGGATTGCTTGAGGAGTTTTATCCTTCCATAAGGATTAATATATGGCGTTACCCTACCTCAAGGGTTTTCTCTATTTCTTGTGTTCATGTTATGGTGAATGGTTTATGGTTTATTCTTGGTATTATTGAAGCATATTTTCAGATCTGGTTTAGGTTCTTAACAATTGGTATCAGAGCACTTTCCTTGGCCAAAGAAGGGAAGATTTGTTTTCTCTTTTTGCAAAAATTTTTTAGGGAAGAAAAAGAGGGCGGTGCACTTCAGGTTTAAATATAAAGTTTTACAAGCTAAATTTGGAAAATAAAATTGGATATTTGAATTCCTCTCGAAAAAATAACCAATTTCAAAAAAACAATCAGCCGAAACAGAGTTCGGGAAGTAAAGTTATGAGCATTTTAAATTCAACAGTTTTTCAGGGTTTTTCCGAAAAAAAACCGCGATTTTTTGCCGTAACTTCTTGATCTATTTTTTGGGGTTTTTTCATAGCAAGATGTATTTTACAGGGAAATGTTATGGCCCTAGTATTGAATCATTCATTAAATAAAAAAAATCAGCATGGGGAGATACTTGGCCCCATTGGGTAGGTTTCAAATTGCAAGGTGATGCTGCAATTTGGTGGAAATCACTTGATTATAAGGAGATGATGAGACTCCCCAATGGAGAAATTGAAAAAATATTGTTAGACAAGT
>ML793269.1:83578-102063 GCA_009831015.1 Picea engelmannii | reverse complement strand
TTTTATTCGGGACTTCACTTGAGCGAAAATGATCTTTTTATTTCTGGTAGAAAGACTAAAAAGGTTAATATTAGCCCAGACATACTTCCGATTCAGCCAAGGCTTAGGAAAAGCAGAGGATTTTGTCTATCTTTGCTTCGAAAGTTAGTTTGAACATTACTGAAATTAAGATGAGACTTAAAGGGAGAAAAAACAAGATTTGGTGAAGAGTAAGCTTGATAGTGATCAAAGTGGAAAGGTGAGAGAACCTCGAAACTCGAGAGTGCTAACGAGTATTAATCATTTTATTTATATAAAATTCTATTTATTTATTTTTTTAAGTTTGTATTTATTTATTTATTTATATAAAAAAAATCAGCAACTCATTCACTTGTACCTCTTAGGATATTTTTAATTCATGTTCTCGAATCAGAGTTCATACCTTAAAAGTTCGTCATACTTACAGCCAGAATATTGTTTCCTCATTACCTTTTGGGCAAGTATTTATTAGGGTTATCCATGCAGGTTACCCCTGTATTATAATTGGTCTCTTGAGTCCTGACGTTTTTCCTGCGAAGAACTTATAACTGTCAGACACACTCATACTAACTCTGAGAAATGCTAGATTTGAACTGCTTTGTATTTGCATCCTCTGAAAAATCTTAAATAATTTTTATTATTATTTTTTTTATTTTTTAAGTTTGTATTTATTTATTTATTTATTATTATTATTATTATTTTAACAAAAGCAATGTTACTATAAAGAAAATGTGAAAACAAACCGGTATATACAATGAAAGTTCGAAAACATATTGATGCATGTAGTGTTTAAGATATCAACCATTTACAGGGGCACTTAGAATGTCTCCATTTAGATTTTCTAATGAAAAAGCATTTTCTCCTTTTGTGGCTGAGACTTTATAAGGGTCGGACCAGATCAAGTCGAATTTGTCGTGTTTGCCAAGGTCTTCTCTTCTAGCTTCCCATTTTAGTACCAGGGAGGAAATCTCTATCCTTAGCCTTCTGATCAAACAAAGTCTTCATCTTATCTTGATATCTCTACAAATTTTCATTAACTTCAATCCTATTTTGTTGAACTTCGACCAACTGGTTTGCCCTTCTGGTAATGTTGTTAGGTTCTTCGTTTGAATCTTGCCAAATTTTCATTACTAGCAGAGCAAGATTGATCGGTAAGATAACATCAGTGCCATATACTATCTGAAAAGGGGACATTCTGATTTCCCTTTTGGTACTTATCCTATTAGCCCATAGAGCGTATTTCAAATGAATATGCCACGTCTTCTTGTTGTCAGTCAATATTTTTTTTATCATAGTTGTCAGACTTCTGTTAGATGATTTAGCTAAACCGTTGACCTTTGGATAATGCATTGTGGAGTGTCCTAATATGATGTTGAATTTTTGACAAAAGCTTACCATAGCCATCGATTTGAACGCTTGTGCATTGTCGGTGACTATTTTTCAGGGACAACCGAATATGGATAAAAAAAAATCTTCCAGAAAGTTGATTACAACTGTGTCGGTCGTGTTTCTCGTGGGAATAGCTTCCACCCACTTGGTAAAATAGTCTGTTGCAATTATAATCCACCTGTGTTGAGCATTGGAATGTGGGTGAGTCTCTCCGATAAAATCAAGACCCCACTGTTGAAAAGGGCCTTCGGTTTTAACAGGAATTAGAGTCAAAGCTGGCAATTTTTGTTTACATGTAAACAACTGACAGAGACCACAAGCTCGGACTTCAGTATTTACATCTGTGAAAATTTTGGGCCAGTAATATCCAGCTCTTAAGTTTTTATAAGTTGTAGCTCACCAATCGTTGTGTCCTCCACACACTCCTTCATGGAACTCATCTATAACCTTTTCGGTTTTGGTCTCGACCAAGCAGCTCAACAAAAAACCCAGGGGGTCCTTCCAAAATATTTTTTCGTCTATAATACAATATTCTATAGCATGCAGCTTCAGTGTCCTGGATTTATATGGGGTTAATTCACAGGGAGATTGAAGGGTCAATAGATAGGAAACAATATCGTGATACCAGACTGAAGAAGAAAACCTATCTTCTATCTCAACCGTAGGAGTAGCGAAATCGAGTTCATTTATTTCTAGAGAACCCTCGTCTTCTTGTAGTTGATTTATTCCAAGTGCCTGCAAGTTGGATTCGACCAACAATTTAGCCAGACCTTGGCCTTTAATGAGTTTTGTTAGTTTGACTTCAAGATCGAATTCCTGAATCTTAGCTAACCATCTGCCTCTTCTCCCATCACTATCTGGTTGAACCAATATGTCTTTGACTGAGCTTGTAGGAACATAAGCTATGATCTTCGAACGTAATACATACATTCTGAAAGCTTTGAGATCCTTTACGATTGTGTAAGCTTGTTTTTCTAGTATATTATATTTCAAATCAGTGTCTCTCATACTTTTACTGAAAAAAGCAATGGGTTGTTCAAAGCCTTCTTAATTTTTCTGTAACAATACAGCCGCGATAGTGTGTTCTGAAGCAAAGGAAAAAATCAGAAACTTTTTTGTGTAATCGAGACTTGCTAAGACTGGCACTTTGTTGATAACTTTTTTGATTCATTGAAAAGATGCTTTGGATTCACTTGTCAACTTCATCTCACTGTTCTTTTTCAACATATTTGTGATCAGCTTCACAATTTCAACGAAGTTAGAGATAAATCTTCTAAAGAAATTTATTTTCCCTAGGAAGGATTAGATTTCTTTTACATTTCTAGGGATATTTATAGTATCTATAGCCTCAATTCTTTTAGGATCGATTTTGATTCCGTCTTTTGACACTACGGGACCTAATAGCTTACCTTCTTGCATAGCGAAATGAGATTTTTTGGGATTGAGGGACAAACCGAACTTACGACATTTCTTGAAATTTTGCTTTAGGTGCACTAGATGTTCCATATCAGATTTTGAAAAAATGGTCAGATCATCAAGATAGATAACAATGAATTTATCTTTCTCACCTACGAAGGTGGTGTCCATGGCTCGCTGGAAGGTTGCCCCTACGTTCATCAAGCCGAAAGGCATTTTATCGTACATGAAGGTACCCCAAGGGGTAGTGAAAGTTGTTTTTTCCTTATCATCATGGTGTACTGCGATCTGAATGTAACCCGAAAAACCATCAATCATTGACATTTTGTTAGCTCCAACTACTCTCTCTAAAACGTGGTCCATCTTAGGAAATGGATAATTGTCTTTGAGTGATGATTGGTTCAGGTTTCTAAAATCGACACAAAGTCTGATTTCGCCATTTTTATTTCTTACTGAGACTAAATTAGCCACCCACTCAGAGTATCTTAGTGGGACGATGATTTTAGCATCCAAGATTTATTTGACCTCCTTTTCGATTACTAGTAGTAGAATAGGGTTTATCTATCTAAGTTTCTGTTTAAAAGGCTTGACACCGGGTTTCAGAGGAATTTTATGTTCAATTATAGAAGTATCATAAGTTCTCAATTCATCGTAAGACTAAGTGAAAACGTCTTTATACTTTCTAAGCAACTCAACATATTTACTTTTGGTTTCTAGGGGCAGGTATTTGGATAGTTTCACCAACCGAGGGTTTTCTTTGGTACTTATGTCACAGTCCTCAACCTCTTCAGGTTATGGTTGTAAGGTGGATATTAAATGGATATCGTCTTGATTAAATAACCTTTCCAAGGGAATTAGGCCCTTGGGGATCTGATTATTTTTTTAGAACAAGCATACGATGATTGGCGATTTTATCGTGAAATTCCTTAGGGTCTTCCCCTTCCTGCATGATCCAAACAGGATCATTTTGGTTTTCTTGGTCTGTATTATTTTCGGCAAATTCATCTATCGATTCTAAAAATTTATGCAGTTGTTTGTCATCCTCAAAAACTTGCTAGTGTTGTATGTTATTGGGTATGGAAGGTCAATGTCTCATTTGTATATGATACTTTAGTTTGAAAGCGGTGGGAGGTGTGAAGGTTGAGGCTACTTTGGCTAACCCATCGGCTTGTTGGTTTTCAGTTATTGGAATGTAGTGGACTTTGACAGAGGAGAAGAAATTTTTTATCAAATCCCAAATGCAATTCCTGTAAGACCTTAGCCTAGGATGTTTGGCCTGGTACTATTGGTTTACATGTTTTATGATTAGCTCAGCATCACCAAAGATTTCGAGGTTTTTTATTTTCATTCTCCTAGCAGCTTCCAACCCTAATACTAAGGCTTCATACTCGCATATGTTATTAGTGTGGTCCACATTCCACTGAAGTCTATAGGAAAAAAGGATTACAAATTGATTATCAGGGGCCACAAGGAGTGCCCCTGCTCTGGCTCCAAGGTAAGATGAAGCGCTATCAAAAAACATCTTCCACACACCAGTGCTATATACATTTTGTTTATTTTTATTTTTTTCTGTTTTTTCTTTTGTACAACTTTCATCTACACCTAAAACAATATCATCGTCAATGATTAAAATACAATTACCTAGATCCTGATCAGCAATATATATAGGGTGATTATTCAGGTTGCGCAGATCACTTACCGTGAACACTAACCTGGTCTCTCTGTACATGCGTGTGAATTCTCCTCCAAAAACTGGGATCATAGAATATGTCAAGTCAAGCTGGAGGGATCCCCCAAGCTTGGAACCCCGGGCTCTAGATAAAAACATACCATATTTCGGAGGGATATCGGTGACCACTACGTCCATGAGAATGTTTTTCGCAGGTATTTGAACCAGATTTACCACCAAGTCTTTAATCATGCCTATACATTTAACTTTTCTAGAATTGAAAGAATATAAATATCCATAAGGCCTAGCAATTTCGAGACCCAAATTATCCATGATGTCTTTAGGAATTACGTCGTGGGATGCTCCAGAATCAAGCATACAGTTATGGAGTAGTTGGTCGAACAAGGTTAATGTGATATAGAAGGGAGAAACAGTGTTTTGGCGCCTTGGAAGTGAGGGCCAAAAACTATGTTCGGTTTGTCATATTCTAAGTTAATGACGTCGGCTTGGCTTTCATCTTCTGAAAAACTAATCAACTTGGAAATTTGTTTTCTGTACGTTGGATTTTTTGCCAGCTCAACAAGAGGTATGGGGATCTTGATTTTATTGATTTCATTTTCCAAATTGAAATTTCCCACAATTTTGTCATTCTCAATGTTTTGGGCTTCAACTCCCTTCTTATCAGCTTTCTTTTGTGGTGAAGGTTGTGTTTCAGTTGTATAAACTTTCTCTTTCTATGTTTTGACTGTGAGTGTTTCAACTACCTTAGTCTTGGTAGGCTATGTGTTCGTTATGTCAGTTTTTACAATCTATTTTTCAACATTTTTTGAAACTATCTCGTCTATCTCGCTCCTCGGCAAGATCCTTTTCTTTTGGGTGATTGTAACACTTTTGTTTTTAGGTCTTAGATTGTACTTATGTTGAAGCTCGGTCATTATACCATCGGCAACACCCTGGTAGGTCAAAACTTCAGAAATACTATCGTTTAGGTCATTTTCCAAACTATTTTCTTTATTTAAGAATTTTTCATAACCTTGTCTTGATAAATAGGGTTGTGGCTCGTCGTCACCCAGATTGTTTATATCTTCCTCTAATTCCTCAAAATCTTCTAAGTCTTTCTCTCCAATTAAGTTTTCACTCTTGAAGGGGGTTGGGATTTTTTTATCCTCATTCTTAATCTGTCTTTGTGGGACTTGAGGATTGGGATTCCTTCTGAAATCATTTCTGGGAAAATGGTCATTTTTAGCCTGCTCTAATTCCATTTTCGAAATCTTATTGGATAGTTCTTTAATTATCCTCGCCATGTCATCCATTTTGTCTCCCAAAGATCTTCCCAACCCTGAAGATCCTCCTTGTTCTTTGTATCTTCTATTTTCTTTGTTCCCAGCCTCCGTTTTGGTTTTTATCTTTCCTGAAGCCATCATGTTTGATTAAATTTCTAGGGAATCGTCTTGCATCTTGGTGAGGTCTATTGATCTCCTCTCTCTCAATAGTAAGGTGAAATCAGGGTCGAAAGCTCCAACGAAAGTTACTTTCATTGTAGGCTAAGAAGGTTTGACCTCGATGGGAATTTTATTGTACAATTTATTAAATCTTTGGGTGAATTTGAGAACTAATTCTGAATTTTTCTTTCTAAGAGCCCCGAACTTCGTCAGATAATAGAGGTGATCTTTTCTTTCCCCCCATTGCCTGATGAAATCACTTTCGAGTTCATCGTATGACCTTAAATATCCCGTTGCTAAGCCTCGGAACCAGGTTCTGACTTGCCCTTTGAAAGTTTGTACTAAGATTCTGGAGTAGACATATTTGTGTTCGAGTCCTAGGATATCATATAATTGGTCAAAGAAATTGATGTGCTCTTGTGCGGTTAAATCGCCTTCCCCTGTAAATTTTGGGAGATTTTTCATGTAATTCTTTGGAAGGTCATGTAGGGGAACCGAGAGGACAAGAGGAGCATATCTGGAAACCACCTTAGCAAAAATTCTAGGGAGCGGTACTTGGCCTCCAGCGGCACCACCTACAACACCGCCTCCAGCCCCCGCACCTTTGTGTCCAGCCATCGATAGATTTGAGATTGAAACTAGTGTTGTACTTGAATGTGACAGAAAGGTTGTGGGGAAATGATCGTCAAGGCACAGGAAACTGAAAAAAGAAGGACCAAGATTAAGAGAACTCATTTCTCCAGGCTTGTAAGACGAATATATCAGAAAATTAACGGGGGTTAAATCAGGATACACAGGACATTCGTCGAAGCGTTCAGTAGTAGGAGTGTGGATTTCGGGAAAAGAGCACGTATAGATCAATAGGGGGAGGGAGAGGGAAGTGTTCCTCTGATGTTCAACCGTGAAGAATTTGGTTAATATATGACATGTGTCGGTGAAATGATTTGTCTGAGAGATCTTCTTGATTTTAATATCTTTTTCGGATCATAAATTGGCGAAGTCTGCTTGTTGTCTGGGTTCTTTCTGGTGTTCTTTCGGCTAGAATCCAGTTTAAAAAATGTGGAGTCTCCAAGTGAAAGATAAAAGTAGCCTTAGAAGGTTTTTCGATCTTTGTTCACTATCAAAGAAAGAAAGTGTCAATGTCGTTCTTCCTAGGGAAAAGATTTGTTTCTTCGTTCCCCGGCAACGGCGCCAAAAAGATGTTGTTCCTGAGTTTATACTTTAAGGCTCTAAATTATACTGTCAAGACATCCAAAAAGGGTAGAGATAATTAATCGATAAAAAGAAAAAGTTTAAAGGAAAATAAGATCACGGTTGATTCCTTAACTATCTCTGTCTAGCTTCCCATTGTTCTTGAATGCTAATGACCCTTTCAATTGCAACCCATGATCTTTCAATTTCTACCTGTGTATTTGTTGTTTGTAAGATGGTATTGAATAGGTTTAATGCAATTCTTGTTTGATCTGATAGACCGGGTTCTATATTGGGATGTCCGGTAATTGGAACAGTCATGAAAGTTGAGGATTTCTTTTTTGTAAATCAAGAATATTTTCGAGGGTCGCAAATTTCTTGTTCAAAATTATAAAAATAGAACTTCCAAATTATGAATTAATAGTATAACAGAAATAAAGGCCTTTTCTAGTATCTGAGTCAAATTTTAAAGGAGATAGTGGACGGAATGAAGAAAAAAGGAAACATGTAGTTGTATAACAAAAATGAGGCATCAATTTAAGAAGAATCTCATTTTAAGTTAATACAAGAAAACATATGATAACTTTGCAGAAGCATACAGTTTGAAAGTTCTAAAACGTTCATAGGTCTTATATCCATTGAAAGATGATACAGAGGAAAAAATGCAAACGATTAGATAATCTGATTGTTTTAATTACTATAATAGAAATTACCACATGAAACACTTCAAACGAAAGTATGGAAATAAAAAAAAATAGAATGACAGAGAAACACATAACTCAGGCTTGACTAGATCTGGAATCTTCAATCTATATTGTATTAATTCAAGCAAAACCAAGTTATCTCTTTACAATCCCTCCAAAAAAAAAGTCATTTCTTAGTCTTGAAAAATTACATTTATACAAAACTACCAATCTTAGGATGGTTGGTGAGTTCCTAATTCTTAGAGACTAACTATTTGTTAAAAAGTAGATCCAACACCATTTTCATGATCTTATTCATTTTTCCATTTTCTGGGAAGTAAATCCCTTCCAAATAATACTTTTACTTTGCTGATGACTCTCCTTCTTTTGATTCGATACATTTAATACATTTCTCCAGGAACTGTGTAAAATTTCTGGGGGGTTCTGGAAAATCTCTTGCCTCGAATAGATAAACCTTTCTCTGAATCTTAGAAAGGCGGTCATCCACTCTTTTATCTCTAAACTTTACTGACTAAAGCTTTAAGTTTGGCTCAACTAACAACCTGTCTACTAGGGTGACATCGATTTTTCTTAGTTGTGAAATTTCCATTTGGATTTCACTCAAATTTTCCCTAAAATTTAATTTGTGTCTTACAACATTGATATGTTCCAAAAGTCCTGTACACTAGCCTTTTCCAGTATTTAATGACCCTTTGTCTAGAAGATCAAAAACTTCTTCATAGTCATCTCTAATTTATTTGGCTATTCTTTTTCTTTCAGTTGTGTTGGTCTCTCGTAGCTTGAGCATGATGTCACCTCTGATTTGCTCTGTGGATGATACTTCCATAGTTTTGGATACCTCTTCACCTGTCGAATATATAATTTCCTTTTGGAGAGTAATCCTCACTGATTTGGCTTCTTTTTATCTTAGGATGATATTTTCAAAGGCATTATCCACTTCTTGAAAGTAATTCTAAATAATTTCTATCTTGGAAATCCATTTCTATTGTTCAATTTCTATTTTTGAATGCACTTCCAGTGACTGGGCCTGGAAAGCTTTTAAGTCTATAATCTGATCTTCCATTGATATTAATCTAGCCTGCAACTATTCTGCGTGCTCCTTTTTTTGATTAATCTGTAGCTGGTTTGTTTGTATTTCCTAGCTCAATTCGTCCAAACTCGTTTTGAGTGATTGAACCTCTAACCTTTCGGCAACCCTTGTCTACTCCAAACTTTTACTCATTTATTCTCTAATGCTTTCCTCATCATTCTTTAATTGTTCTCGCAATTGTGCAATGATTTCATCACTCTTATTTATCCTTGTTATGATTTTTCCCACGGTAAAAAAGTTTTTTGTTGTCATAGCTCCCATGGAACCTGCTACCTCTGTAGCGAAATCTTCTTCCTCCAAATTTTGTCCGTCTATCAGGACTTTATTTTTTTTTAACCATGTTCCCCTCCCTCTTATGCATCTCATGTTTCAGGACGGCCTTCCTTTTTCTACTGAAAAAATAATCGGAAGGAGGAATATCATCTATGGGAATGGAGGTAAGGTCATCAACAAAAAGAGCTTTTGTCCGTGGCAATCCAAAAGTGGACTGTAAGGGATTTAAGGAGGCTATGGGACTCCCTATCTCCGTAGATCCTTTCCCTCCTGCCACCTTGGGCATGTTGACATCAACCTTTGGTGATGAAGTGGGAGTAGGCTTACCAGACTTGGGAGGTTTCCCTAACCTTTTCTCTGCTTTGGTTTTTTTGCTTGGTGGAGGCCTTTCCGCATACTGTAGGGACTTTTCAGGATTTCCCTTCTTTTGTGCTTCCTGCTCGAAACCTGGTGGAAAGCTTTCCTGCTCGAAACCTAGTGGAACGCTTTCTTGCTCCTGGGGGAGGGTAATTTCTTCCCCTTGAAGCTCTTGGGGCAGACCACTCCGTTGATGCTTCTGAAAGGTATGAAAGCTTACTTCTAGGTTAGATGATAGTGTTTGTACTCTTTCCAACACTTCTTTATAAGATTTGGTCTCTTTGAACACGTCATCCCAAGGGGACTCCTCATGTTCATAGGCTTTCATATTACAGTGTATCAAGTGTTTATTCACTAATTAATAAGGGTCATGCCTCTTGTACTCAATATTTACCAGTTTAATTTCTTCGAGTGCTTCTGCTTCCACCCTAGAATGTCCTAAATTTAGTAATGAAAATTTCCCGATGTGCATAGGGAAGATGGGCCAGGACTTCTTTTGAGCTACCTTTAGCTCTATTCCAATGCCACCTTTTATTATTTGGTGTGCCACTTCCCTACACACTAGTCTGTCTGGAAGGAATTTTGGAAGCGCGTGAGGGGGGATTGAGCACCCATAAACCATGATTTAGGAGAAGATTTCTTCAATGAACCAGTCTGCTATTTTCTTGAGGTTATTTAAAACTGCATCAGAAATCCAAGGAGGGTCACAGCCGAAAAGCATTTTATGCATGGGTATCACCATGAAATGGCAAGTTTCGTAAAACGAATTTTTTGCATTTTCTTCCCATAGCTCAGAGTGATATTCGTGAATGGGTTCGGGGCAGGTTATGTTCCAAATCCAATTCATCAGGTGAAATGAAGTCATAAAACAAATTGCGTCCATGAGGTATGCTGACATGTAGAAGGCCACTAGTTGACCTCGGTCTCTTGCAGCTCTGTAATCCAAAATCTCTTTGGCTAAATTATCAGATAAAATCTTGTCCCAGTTAAAACTATACCCTTCTGATGCTTATTCTAGAAAGGGGACCCATTTTGCGAGGAAATGACAAGGATTTTTTTTGCCGAAAAGTCTACACAACATCATCGCTATATAAACCATGTACTCATTCAAAGAGGCTATGGCATAAATCCCGTGGGTATCGGCACTAAATTTTGATGGAAATCTCCACCAACCTTTGATTAAATCAAGGTAAGTTTGGTCTTCCTCAATGCATTTCTTTCTCTAGAATTCAGCTATAAATTCGGCATTGTAAATGAAATTAGGATTGGGTGAGAGTTTGTACATAACCTGGATATGTTTAGGTCTGAATGAGCCGATAATGGATCCTTGATCATTTAAAATGCTTCTCGTCGAAATATCAACCTTGTCCAAAGCCCAATTGACCATGTCGTTCTACGGCATGAGTCGTGGGCGTGTTGCAATTTTGTGAAGCTCTGATTCTTCTATGTCCCGAAGGTGATTCTCATAATTTCTAGGGGAATTTTTCATCTCGCAGTTCATATTTTCATAAATCTGTCTCCATGATTTAATTGAGTCGATAGTATGTGGTGTGGTGTCTAATATGACATCTCCCTCTGGGCTGGAAATATTTGTTGTATCTTCACTCTTCTTGGGTCCCTTCTTTGGTGCCATGACTCTGTATTGGAAAGCAAACCTGTCATAGAAGAGAGGTGTGAAAGCTCAGCTGTATTATCCTATTTCTGATAGAAAAAGTGAGAATAAGTTTCAAAACACAGACCTCTAGTTTTCTTTTAACTCATTTTATGGTGAAAGTACTGACACGGCTGTCAAGAATTTAATACCTTTAATGTGGAGAATATCTCTGAGATACGCATTTGTGTCACAGAAACCATGATCTATATGTTTTTAATGTGGCCATATTTCGGCAATTCTAAAATCAACATTCAAAAAACTTCTTTTGACGGAGGCCGAAAAGAAAGTAGTTAAGAAGTTTAATTACCATTTAATGTATTTTTAAAATGAATTTAGTTCTCTTTAAAATTCGGTATTGAGTCACGACTTCGTGCTTTGGGGTTTCGGAGAACCTTCGGTATTGAGTTGGGACTTCGTGTTTCGGGATTTTGGGGATCGTGGTTACATGAGGTATGTCACCACTAAACCCTGAATCCCGAAATCACGATGAGATTAGATTTAAGTTTTAACTTCCGTATTGAGTCGGGACTTCGCACTTCGGGATTTCGGGGATCGCGGTTACATGAGGTATGTCACCACTAAACCCCGAATCCTGAAATCGCGATGAGATTATATTTAAGCTTTAACTAGGATTAAGACTGACTTTCACTTCTTTCGGGAAATCGAGAATCGGGATTTTGTGATTCAAAATGTATTGAAGAGATATTGTTCTGAGTAAACCCCAAATCCTGAAAGGTTAAAAAGATGGTTAATTAACTCCTTTAGGGTTTTAAATTATCGCGATTTAAAGTACTTTACAGAACATGCGTCTAGACTTTAATAACATTTGAGCTTCTTGTCTTTAGTTATAACGAAGAAATGAAAACTTTTCGGGACTTTGGTACTGGTCTTTTGGACTAATAGTGAAGATTATACCTTATGAAAAACCGAATCCCGAAAGAGAAAAAATTTAGCTTTAAAGGTGAAAATTTTCAAACCTAGCTTCAACACAAAGTATTCCACTTCTGGGGCACCAAAGGCACATTTAGATTGCTTGAGGAAAATTTGGTGCTTAGAGAGTATATGGAGACTTGATTCACATGGGAGAGATGAGATGACCAAGTTTTACTATAGATGAGAATATCATCAAAGAAAACTAAGACAAAATGAAGAAGAAAAGGATGGAAGACATGATTCATAAGACTTTGGAAAGTGGAAGGAACATTACACAATCCAAAGGGAATTACCAAGAATTCATAATGACCCCCATGAGTGCGAAATGCAGAATTGGGAATGTCTTCTTCTTTCATGCGGATATGGTGGTAGCTAGAATGTATATCCAATTTGGTGAAGTACTGAGCACCACTCAATTCATCCAAGAGGTCATCAATGACAGGAATGGGGAATTTGTATTTGATTGTGAGTTTGTTGAGGGTGCGGAAAGCAAGACACATGCAACAAGTACCTTCTTTCTTGAGTACCATGACCACATGGGAAAAATAGGGGCTAGTACTGGGATGGATAACACCGGCTTCTAGTAATTCATGAACAATTTTCTCAATTTCATTCTTTTGGGCAAAGGGATGACGATAAGGCCAAACATTGGGAGGGATGGAATGATCATTGACACCATGGGAAGGGATAATTTCTTTGGGGGTGGTAAAAACAACTTGGTGGCGGGAGAGGATATATTGGAGGTCGAGATGCACAGAAGGTGTCTCAACAACATGAATGGAGTGGAGTTGGGAAATAATTCCCGAATGACCTTTTTTTAGGAGCTTTTCCATGCGATAGAAATTGATGATCTCCAAGGATCCTATTGTGATTCCTTAGAACTTATATTTTTGTCCCTTCTATTGGAATTGCATCGTTAAGTCCTTAAAATCCATGAGAATGGGGCCTAGAGTGCATAACCATTTGACACCAAGAACAATGTCAAAACCACCCATGTCTATAGAAAACATATGGGATTTCAGGTGATACTGACCAATTTGGAGTTGCACATTTTCATATCATCCCCCACATTTCATGGAACCACCATTGGAAATCATGATTTGAAAATAATTGGCAGCACGGATGTAACAATTGACTTATTGGGAAATGCGGCGATGAATAAATTTATGGGTGCTACCATTGTCCACAAGGATGATGGCTTTCCAATTTTTTATGTAACCAATTAATTTGAGAATCTGGGAGTAGAGAAGCCAGTGGGGGCATTAAGTGAAATCATCGGGTCAACTTCAGGTGGGTTAGAGGGTAGGGTGAGGTCAGATGGTGGTGGTAGTTCCTCCACCAGCGAAACAACTACATATTCATCCGAAAGATCCTCAATTACAACCATAAAAATGTTTTTTTCCTTACACTTGTGCCTAGGAAGATATTTGTAAAGACCCTTGAGTTGACGTTCATCCATTTCATCCCTAGTTAATTTCTAGATCTTGAGGGGAGTTGCAGGAGGAGAAAAATTAGTGGATTTACAGCGAGGATGAAAGGAGGGCTTATGGGTCTGGGAGGAGACAATCTGTTGGGATTCCTTGGCTCGTTGAGTAGATTCCAACCAAGTTTAGGGGCATGCCATGAGAACATGGGCACGAATTTCATCTTTGAGGCCACTAATAAAGAATTCCCTAAAGAAAGCATCGGACATGCCCTCTATTCTGAAATCCAAGTGCTCAAATGTGGAAATAAAGTCTTCCATTGTCCCAGACTACTTTAACTTGGTCAAACGGCCTAAATGGTGGTTGTTAGATTCAAAGCAGTCATAAATTTTGGACACAAACTGTGTCCAAGAAACATACCCTTGGTGTTCATTCTCTCTCCATTGCCACCATTTCCATCGTTTTAGATCCATATATAGGACACCATAACGAATCTTGGATAAATCATCAATAATGCCATGCAAAGAGAAATAATGTTCAATTTGGGTGACCCAACCTATGGGATCTGATCCATCAAATTTGTTCACCTCAATTATGGGTGGGTGGAGGTCTCAAGAAAAGTGGGTAGTATGAGGACCATGGTAATGGGAAGAGTCATGATCATCTTGATAAGATGGTTGTTCAGAAGAGGAAGGGTTCTGGAAATGGCCCATGAAGTGTTCAAAGGTGGATTTGAGGCCTTTGAGGTCTTTGAGGTCTTTGATGTGGGAATAGTGTTCCTTGAGGATATCAAGAGATGAATTGATTGAGCTAATGTTGGAAGTGAGAGTCTTGATGTCTTCTTTGTTCTGTTGGTTGTTAGCAATCAAGGAATTGAGTTCTTGGGCTCTTGTGGTAGCCATTTGGAAAAAATGGGTAGGAAATTGGTATAGGGGAAACAAAAGGGGTCTGGAGGGTTGGGTGGGACCACTGAGAATAAGGGTGGCAAATGATAGGTACCACTGCGATCAGGGAGAAAAGGGGGATCCAATGGGATAGGGACCAAATAAGAGTGTCAGAGAGGGGTTGGGTCCACAAAACAAATTATGGTAAAAAATGATAGGTATCACTAGAATCGGGGAAAAGAGAGGAACCCAGTGGAATAGGTCCCAAATAAGTGTGTCAGTGGGACCACTATACTCTTTTTGTTTTGCTCATGCGGATTTATACTCCGACCTAAATAATATTGTAGTGACAAAATTCCAAAATGATTAATAGGAAGAAATGTGTCGTAATTTCACAACCAGAATGCAGAAGGCACAGTTGCACAGAAATAGATCATGTATGTTCGTTTTTTTTTTTGTTTCTGTACCCAAGGGTAAGATATTCAGGGTTTCTACAAACAAGGGATTGTCCTATGCTATATCTCTATGATATACGTGTGGGGTCCAATAGTAGTACTCGGACCAATATCTCAGGGCACCAACTAAGGAGGCTAGACCATGCCCTTAGTCGTACTACCCGACTAACCAGGTACTAGAGAGTATCTTCCTGAGTGTTTTTCTCGGTGGCACTAAAGCAGTCAGGTGGCCGATCGGTTTATCTATGGAGGGATTCAGGAAATCTAGGTTGATCCGTATATAGGTGTTGTATGATGCGCTACCACTTGAAGGGGTACCAACAGGGGTTACAAGGGTGGCCAAAAAATGTGCGCTTAAGTATGACTTGTATTTTCTGCGTGTATGACTCCCCGACCGTGGGTTTATGCACATAATGACAGATCTTTGTAGTTTTAAGACGTCGGAATACGTATCTACCCTGAAAAAATTTAACCCACGATTTTCTATCGAGGAAGGTTCTATGATACCACTTGTAGTATTCCAGATACAAAATAGTATGTAGAAAAGAAATAAATAGCTAAAAATGGCAAAGAAACAATGATATAACCAGAACAATACCAGAAAGAGCACTTTGATTACTAATAGCAATGTTCTCTTTCCTCTTCGAGGGGGCAACCTCTAGTAGAGTAGATCTCTATTACAATAATATCCAAGACAATATTTTTCATACCCTCTACTTCTATTTATACTAAATCTATCTATCCAAAAGAATAATCTAGAGGAAGATCCTTCCAGAAGAAGAAGATTCTATTAGGTCTTCTTACATTTGAATTATTCTTCCTTATTGCTAGGCCTTATTAATATTGGCCTTTATTACATGGAATTATATTATTCTACCTATGTGAGGAGTTAGGGAGGTTAGGTCCCTAACACATGTCCAGACTTACCACTACAACATTACTTCAACCATCCTACCACCAAAATGATATTTTTGTGCTAGAAATCAATATGTCGATGAAAATTATATGGACCAAGGCAAAGTCCCCCAACTTTCCTCCAATTGTCAAGCCACCATATACAACTCAACCTCCAAACAAAGGTGGAAAATGGTCACCACTACCACTACCCTCAAGTGCTACAATAATTCGTCCAAAGTGTCCTAAGTAAAATGAGCAGGCTGAAACATTTCCATACATGTTTCCTAAGAGGCATGTCTAAACCGATACTTCTATCACCCTCAACCAACGATCCTTCCAATCTTCGAGTCATCCGAGAATCATATGCAAGCTTCCTAAGGAGTGCTCTTCTTCATACTAAGTCCCCATATACAAAGGTGGGAGAGAAGCCTCCAAGTTATCCTAGTATGTGTTCCTATTTTCACCATATAGGTCGATTGTTGCCATTTTCTTGGTCAAATCCTTTGTTATACCCATCCATCACTTAGGATAGAAATTCCTTGCTCCACCCAAGCAAGTGTTCATTACTTTGGCACTATCATTGCAACTACCCAAGGAAATACTTTACTCCTTCTCAAGGTTTTCAAGCTATCTCATGTAACTCAAAACATTTTCTCCAAGGAACTCATACACTAGTGCCTAAGTCTTGGATACCAAACTATCCACTCTCTCTTCATTATGGAGGAGAGGATGGCCTATTTCTATCATAGGTTTCCAACAAAACTACTCCTCCATGATCTCCCTCATACACCATGATCGACACCTTCAATTGCACATAGGGTCCACTTCATGCTCCATGGTAGCAATCCACCCAAGGCTTCAATCAATAAAAGGAAGGTGGTATTTAGCTACAAAGGCCACCTCCAACATATGTAAAGCAACTCTTTCCAATGTCCACCAAGGGACTTATCCAAGTAACCTATTGTTCCAAATTTCCATCCAAAAACCCGTCGAGACCTACTATCAAGGTGCCCAAAATATCCAACATCCCATTTGAAGTTTGTAGCACTTGGGCTACTCCCAAGTCTGTCGACTTAGCCATCAAAGTGGGTTTCACTTGGAATTTCTCCAAGTCACCCAACTTCGCCTTCAAAGATCAAGTCATCGCAACATTTTGAAAATGCAAGAAACAAGAAAAATTGCATACCTCTGGATTAAGGCAAACTCCTTTGCGTACACACTTCTACTCGACTTTGTTTCCTCAATCCTACAACTTTCATAAACCAACAAGTCAAAATGTTCTATGTGAACATGTCTCGGTTTCCTTCTGCACCAAGGCACAAGTCTGTAATTTCAATCTTCAAGCCAATACACATCACCTATCATCTACATGTGAACCGGTCGTGGTCACTCACCGAAGTGCCTGACAACCCATCCCAAATTTTGTTTCCTTACTATGAGTTACTCACTTTTTTGGTGGAGCACCCAAGATATTATGAAGTCAATTTTGTGGACCACAAAACTTCTCTGATATCAACTATCACATAAGTGACATTGGTGAAGACCACCAATCTATCTCCAAAATTTTATTTGATACTAATTGCCACATACTTGTAGTCTACTCAGATTTTTTTCTTCAACTTGGTGCACCCAATTCATTCTAACACTTGTGGATGTGCAACACTACCTTGCCTTAGCCACAATGGCTTGGCCAACATGTGCCTATTAGAACCAAACTATGCCTCTTCACCTAAGGTCTTCCTGTAACTTCACCTTTAGTAGTACAACAAGTTAGATTCCCCATCCAAGTCTAACACACTTAGTTCATCATCCAACAAGAAACATTAGGCATGCATCCAACCACAGCCTTAAAACATTCCACAGAAATACAACATTTAGCCAATTTAATAGTATGCAAGTAACATGAACATCTAATATACATAAGGCAACCACAATACGCAATACAAGTATGAATTCCAGCACTCAATCTAGCTGCCTAACTCCTTATTGTGTGTGTGTGTGTGTGTGTGTGTGTGTGTGTGTGTGTGTGTGTGTGTTACATGATACAATGGGGGTGTTACAACCAACTACATGCAACCCAAGTCTAGAATTACAAAGAACCCAAGGCAAAAAAACCTCATGCCAAACTACCCAATAACCTTGTACAAACCAACCCAAGAAGCTTTTGTTCATGTCTGCTACAAGTCATGTTCCACTCTATGTCTCACCATAGCCACACAATCCGTTCCATTGTGCCCAACTTTGGCACAATCACGGAACTCCTTGTCTCCTTGCTATGTGACTTCTCTTGTGTATGCTTCATTGTATGTCTTAACTCAATGAGACGTCCAATTACTTATATGAGTCTTGTTGTGCACTAGCAAGCCTCATCTACCAAAGGTGGGCCCAAGTGGCATTGAGATGACTTGCTCAACTTCAATGACTTGTTTGTCGAGTTGTCGGTCACGTCATTCCAAATCCTATCGGGTCCACTCAAGTCATCTCGAGCCTACCCAAGTTGTCCCAACTTCCTAGGTCATTTGTGCCTAGGTCATCCCATCCGCAAGGCAGGGATGATTTTAAGGATGGAAATTTATTTTAAAATGTAGAAACCTTGGCGAATCTTACTAATCCTTCATATGCCAACTATAAATGTTTGGCGATAGTTTTGTAAAAATATTCAAATTTCTAAGGATTTTATATAGTTTTT
>ML793269.1:53413-73891 GCA_009831015.1 Picea engelmannii | reverse complement strand
TTCTTCTTCTTCTAGTTTTAATGTAATTTTATTTGGCTTCTCTACCTTGACACTCTAGTCCAACTCTTGGTTGACTCTCTACAATTTTAAATCACTATCTCTTGCTATGACTTGGTAACCCATCTATTCATATCACAACATTCATATTTATTTGTTTTCCTAACTAAATATCCAACTTCTCCATGCTCTTTGTCTTCATATTACATCTCTTCATCTCTAATTTGTTTCTGCAAGTTCCTCTAGAACTCTTCAAGCCAATTTCATGTTTTTGTTATAATATTTTAACTAGTTAATTATACTTACTTTGTATATGGTTCTTCATTGCTTGCATGTATAATTTCCCACCTACGTTCATGTTTATGGTTACTTTATCTATCATTTTATCAATACCATCTATTTGTAATCTACCAAACAAAACAAAAAAAACTAATATGTATGACCATCTAACTCCATCTTTTGAATATTCTCTTTACCCTTTTGAATTCGCTCATGCTATACAAATGGAACCATATTGTATTGTGACCCATCAACTTTGTGTTGGAAAAAATTGTCCTTTACAAATATTTTATGCTTTCAAATTTGATGTGGCACTCCATCTTGCTTAGCCACTCTATTAATGTTTTTGAATTAATACTTACATCATAATGTGAAACCTTGACCTTCAATCCCCATTTGTTCTTTAGAAATATTATCATTTGTGTTGCAACATGAGGAAAATAACCCTTCTGGAGGTAGGATAATAGGGAAATAGGGAGAATATGGAAGAGAAAGAAGATCTAATAAAAGGATTGCAAGAGAGATTCGAGAATTTGGAGCTGGATCAAAATCACGGGTTTGCAAATTTGAGGCATTCTACCTCACCAATGATTTCTATAGGTTCCTTTGGACAAGAGCATGTACCAAGTATAGAAGAAGACACTAAGGAAAAACATTCTCAGCATGCTAGGAGAGCAAATCCATCTTTGTTGTCATTAATTGTATGAAGAAAGAAGACTACCCATTTTGGGCTTGGTAACAAAAAAAAAATAGTTTTATGATGTACTACAAGTCTGTAATTTTGCTTCGTCACTTTGTAAGGATTTATACAAGCTAGATAGTTAATAGTAGTTCTGGAATTCTGAAAATAGTACAGATAGGAAGTAATTACTACCATTTTCCAACATTCTAGAATTTTTTGGATGAGGTCATCTCTTTTTGTTTGTATTAAAAGGTTGGATGGTACAGTCACAACCCCCTCTTTTATTTAATACAATTAGAAATTGTTTCTATTAAAAAAAATTAACCTAAAATGAATCTTGACTTAATAAGTTCCTTGAATGGAATCAGATCTTTGAATGTGATTTGGGTGGTCTTTATGAATTTAAATAATGCTTGTGGTGAAGCTAGTATCCATTAATATTATATGGGGAATACAAATGGGGTTGAATTGGTGAATGAGTTGTCATGTGATTGTTTGTTGGAATATTGAAGTGTGTATGTTCTATTAAATATGTTTTTTTTATGTTTTAAGAACATAGAAAAAAAAATATAGTCTCTCCTTGAGTTAGATTTGGTTGTTTTGTTTAGGTTCGGTGTCAATTTGGGATGAGTGTTACATTTAGAGCCTTAGGGAAGTGTATTTTTTCTTTTCATAGGGCCTTTTACATCACAACTTCACATTTTTTCACTTTATTGAAAAACCCTTATAAAACATGTGTTGCACCACTTGAGCACTATCTTCTTCTTCTTCTTCTAGTTCTAAGGTAATTTTATTTGGCTTCTCTATCTTGACACTCTAGTCCAACTCTTGGTTGACTCTATACAATTTTAAATCGCTATCTCTTGCTAGGACTTGGTAACCCATCTATTCATATTAAAACATCCATATTTATTCGTTTTCCTAACTAAATATCCAACTTCTCCATGATATGTGTCTTCGTATTACATCTCTTCATCTCCAATTTGTTTCTTCAAGTTCCTCTAGAAATCTTCAAGCCAATTTCATGATTTTGTTATAATATTTTAACTATTTAATTATACTTACTTTGTATATGGTGCTTCATTGCTTGCATGTATAATTCCCCACCTACATTCATGTTTTATGATTACTTTATCTATCATTTTATCAATACCATATGTTAGCACTCGGTAATTTCTTTGGGTTGTATCAAAGAAATCCCTGAGGTAACTGTTTCAACCAACTTTAGATTGTATTCTGACCTATACAATCAAAGAGGGCTCTCTCATATGTCTAATGAATGGTAATAACTCAAATATTTCATCAATAAATGCACATAGTTCAGATTCTACAATAAGACAAGTTTATTTTTGTTTTAAAATGGATGGTAGGACAAGCGAGAGAGAAAATACCATTGGGAAATGGAGTCAAATTATGAAAATGAGAGAAACAAATGACTTAGTGATTGAACTTGAGAGGATAAAGGATAAATAAGCAATGGTCTTTTAGTTAAAAATCGTGTGTGTGGCGGGAGAAAAACACATGAAGCAACTCGGAGCACCGCTGAGGATGAATTCAGAGTTAACTTAGAAGAAACACAGTTTGTCTAAATGGTGTGAATCTATAGCACTGTGTAGTGAATTCTAGATTCGAAATCATGTTTCGATTTAAACATAAATTTGCAGATGTGAATATAAGAGCACAGGAAATCACATACGCAAAGAAATAATACAATACATCAGAATGCCACCGTTAGAATATTTTCGTCAAAGCTTCAGGACCTTTGCATTAAGTTTCAATCGAATTCGAAAGCTACATTCAATAGTCATTGTCTACGTAGTTTTCCCAACCAACCCCTTTTACATGAAAATGATCCCCATATATAGAAAACTAATGTCACCCTTGGCTTCTAGGGTCGAACTACTCTCTCCTAGAATCATGGATCTGATTTCTTTGAAAGAGAACAATAACTTCAATGGACTAAAAATAGAAAACCCGACTTTGTCAAATCATAATCGTAACCGAAATATTATTTACAATAATTGATCATGATAAAAAAAATTAGACCATATGGTTGTTATAAGTTATCATGTTCATTTTTTGACACCCTGTCATCCCTCCACAATATGTCTGCTACGCAACAGTAAACTACAGCAAAAACGCAGTGGATTGCGCAACAAACTGGGACAATAGGAGTTAAAGATGACATCATATCTCACTAATAAAACACTATTTTTCTAAACTGAGAGAGGTTTTTGTAGTTAAGCTTGTTATAAAGAAAAAAATCTCTCGTTTTATTGAAATTCATCTCCATATGGTCGGAATACGTGTTGCAAAAACATATCTCGGACAGGAAATCATGAAAACTGAAAAATAGGGCTCAAATATTCCTTCTAATCTCCCAAAATATGAAACTTTTTTCAAATCCGGGAGAGTTTTTTATTATTTGTTTTTCCCTCAACAAAAACCTCTCAGGGATTTTCAAAATTCCTCTCCATTTGGTCATAAAGTGATCTTGAAGTTGACCACTAAACCAATCATTTGCACAGTGTGACCTGTAGCATGTGCGCAGGAAAATCCTCTGCGCAACAACATCCTATGTGTGACAACATCTCATGCATGACAACGCAATGCACGATGGAATCCACTGCGCGATGAAATCCACTATGTGACAACATCCTATGCGCGACAGCATCCCATGCGTGACAGCCCACTGCACGATGAAATCCATTGTGCGACGAAATCCAATGCGCGATGACATCCTATGTGCGACAACTTCCTATGCGCGACATCATCCCATGCGCGACAACCCACTGCACGATGAAATCCATTGCATGACAAAATCCACTGCACGACAACATCCTATGCGCAACAACATCCCATGCACGACAGCCCACTGTGTGATGAAATCCACTGCACGATGAAATCCACTGCACGACAGAATCCTTTGTGTGGTGAAGTGCTCTACGCAATGCGTAGCAAATTTTGTAGCACACAGTTGCAAATGGAAATGGAAATAATAAACGATATGCTTCCTTTTGAAACTGACCCTTGGAGATGTTAGATGATGACAGGCATAAAAACAATATGGGTGTTAACCGGCATGACTTTGCAAATTGTTGACAAAACTCTAACCTTAGCTATGAAAATCATGGTGCTAACAGCTAGCTCCAACGAGGATGTTATCCTCATTGTGAGGTAGAAAAGAACAGTAGACCAGACGCCTATCCATTGGGCTGCTCCCAAACTCAAATTTCTAACTGTAACTTGTAACCTGCGTCTGCTGAAAACCCAAAGTTGTATATGCTCCAAACTGAAATATGAAACTAAGCTGAAAATGAAAACTCCAAATTGCTAAAAGAAATGTTCGTGGTACCGAGCTTATTCGCACTCCTACCTACCCTAACTGTTGAAAAAGATGTCAATCAAGTGAAATCAAAATGCCAATGCAACCATGCAATTACTTTATCCACTTTTTGCTTTCTTTGCACATGCTTGATCCAAAGCCTGTTTACTGATAAGTCATTCAAAAAATTATCTATAAATTCAAATCTCAAAAAATTAAAAACATTGGGATTGTTTGTCGCCTCCAACAAAACTGCAAATGGATCCTCCAGAACATACATAAAACAACAATCATGTTTCACCCCTTCCACTGCATCCTTGTTTTCATGTAATTCAACATGTTGATTACCACAAAAAGGATGAAAAATATGTTGAGACTGTTGGACATAACAATATTCTGAATTAGAAGACAGTGTTGGCTGAAATGAAAACCCTAGTGGCAAGCAATCCATATCTAACATTGATGTTGATTGACCATCATATTTATTTCCAAGCTGGTAGTTGATCACATATTGCAAATCTGAACTAAAATATCATTCCATGTAATCAACAACAAGGTCATTAAAAGTATGAGAAGGTTGGTTGTTGGTCCTCTTCATTGATAATAATTTTCTAATGTAAAACAATGTCACTGTGAATGCAGTCAGACTTCACTTCTTTCTCTATTATCTCATGATTATTTACTTTCAACCATTCAAAGGAAGAAAAACATAATGGAAAACAGTTTTCATTTTCAAGTCCACCGCTTTCTTCATATTCAACATCATGCATGGAGGATTTCTGATTTGAAATATTATAAACATTTTGTTTCAGCAATTTGAAAGAAGAAAAACACAATGGCAAGGTTCTTTCACTTGATTCAAAACCTTCTTCATTTTCTTCACTGTTGTCATATGCACATTTTTCAATTTCGGGCCGACATATTTTCGTCGGGCCGACATATTTCCGGGACGACATATTTCTGGGACCACATGATATTAGGTGGTTTTCGGCACATGGTTTTTTGCCGATGGTTTTCTAGTTCCGGTTAAGGAATTGGGGTTTTGGACTAATCCAGGTCATTGGGTCGGGGTTTTGGATGTCACTGGCTCCTATATGTATATTGTATTGTAAACAATGTAACACAATGTATCAATATAATATATCCTGGTTTTCCCGGTTTGGGTTTCCAGGTAAAAAATCTCTATGTAATGTTTGTATTTGCCATTGTATCTTTTCTGTTCTTTTCTTAATATCAGTTTGCAGTAGATATTGTACAAGGTTAGAATTTACAATTTCTCCATTTATGTGTGTCATCCTTGCCCAGGGGCCATACTAATCTTCTTTGTATCGTTCCAATTTTATCGGATCTCTCCAAAGAGACAAAAATTTGGACCATTTCTCGATTTGTGTGTGTCATCCTTGCGCAGGGGCCATGCTAATCTTCTCTGTATCGTTTCAATTTTATCGAATGTCTCCAAAAAGACTTTTATATATATATATATATATATATATATATATATATATATATATCCTTTTAATTGCGTAGACATTGATATATTGAAATTTGTACGTCATTACAATTCTCTTAATGTTGATTTTCCTCAATACGAAGTACATATTCTAATTGGTTTAATGATATTTTGAATATTGTTAAAGCAATGTTTCAGGGAAATATGATTAGCAGACACTTGTTCACATATTGACATTCAAAACCACACATATACCAACATTCTTTACTAGGTACATCAATATAACGACATTTACAAAACGATGTCAAATTTAAAGTAAATTAAACTAAGACAATTGTATTGAAAGGCTTTATTTCTATGTGTAAATGGTGTATGAACATCATTTTTTAACCCCAAATCTAGTAGTGATCTATATCTATTAAACATGCATTGAAGTAAAGTTTAAAAAATTTATTAAAAACTTCAAAATATATAAAACATAATAAAAGAATTAAATATATATAATTAAATGAAAATTATAACTTTGAAAAAATAAATAATAAATAATATTATTAATTATTTTGAAAATATCACAATAAAAAAAAAATATAATTATAATGTATCATTAATAATTTAAAAACATTAAAAAATTAATACTTTATTAAATTTTTAAAATAGATTTTAAATAATATAGCTTATAATTGTGTCGGCCCTATTTTCATTGGTATAGTCATCAATCTTCTTTTTTATGTTAATGATATCGTTTTTACGGCAAGGAGTCTCCATGATCTTGAAAATCAACTAAGAATCGTTAAAGATTTTTGCTCCAATATGGGTATGAATGTTAATATTGATAAGGTCATGATTATTAAATCCAATAAGATCTCTTATGATACCTTTGTATATGACAACAACAACTTGGAGGAAGTGACTTCATACAAATATCTTGGAAGTGATATTCACCACAAGCTCAATTGGAATTATAGCATTGAGAAAAGGATTATTGGGGGATGGAAAGTTTATTATGGGCTTAAAAACAATTGTAAATCTGTTGATCTTTGGAATTGGGATAAGAAGAAACTTGTCTTTGAGACTCTTGTTACACCTGTTATTCTTTATGGATGTAAAGTCTAGGGCTGTAGTATCTCTCGTGAATCCTGGAGAAAGATAGAACAAATACAAAAGAATTTTATAACCTATAATCTCAAAATTAAAGGAAATACGCCCTATCCCATCCTCCTCTTAGAAACAAGCCTCTCCCCCATTGAGAGCATGGCTATGACTAGATACCTAATGTATAAGAACAAGTTAAACAACGTGAAAGACAAGAGGTTACCTAAAATTGCTTCAAAATCAAGTCATGACCACCATTGACTCAAGCGAGGATGGCATAAAGACGCATGGTCTTGGCTAAACTATTTGGGAATCATGGAAGAAACCATTTTGCAGAATAAATATACTATTAAAACAAACATTAAATCAAAATTTAAGGGAAAAATGTGGTGTGATAAAGAGTTAGAGGAAAAAAAAAATTAAGGTATTATAAAGATGTAATCAACCCTAATCTAGAAGATCAAAAGTATCTATCTATTTTGCCAACTATAAAGTAAAAAATAAGCATTGCTAAGATAAGAACAAATTCTCACGAGCTCCATAGTGAAACTGGATGTTGGTCAATTCCTAAAACGCCATGGGATGAAAGAGTGTCACCTTTGTGACACTAAGAAGGTTGAAGATGAAAAGCACTTTCTCTTAGTTTGTCCAGCCTATACCCATATTAGATCTCATTTTCAAAATATTTATCATACTACCAACCTTCCTAACCTCTTAACTCAACAAAAGTCTGGTGATCTTGGAAAGCTTCTCTTAATGTTTTTCGAGCACAGAAACAAAATTCTAAAGAATCACAAGTAATCGCTTACCCTCTTAAAGTCCGATAGACCAATTCAGTCTTAGTGGACGTTAATCATCATCATCATTAAAAAAAAAATTAAACATAACTAAAACCAACTAAAATATAAATTGTTTTAGAATTTTCAAAAGTAACCTACCCTTCCCACTCCTTCCCAAAAAAAAAATGAAATATGAAATATTATTTTTATTTTTATAAAAATCAATCTCTTAAATTAAATAATTCATTATAATTAAAATGATTAAGTGTTTTTTCAAAGATAGAAAATCTTATGATCTCTGTAATCATTTTATATGATAAACATGGTTGTCTTCTCAAGAAAGTTGTTATTCTTCATAAATGAAACGTCAATTTCATGAACAATTAAAAAAAGACAACTTTACATCATTTCATGAATGGAAAAAGCTGTTGAGAAAATGACCCACAAATAAACTAATTTTTCTTTGACCTCACTCCACTTTTTCAATCAAAGCTGTACATCACATCACCATTGTAGACCACACCCTCTTCATCTTCATTCTTCCTCCTCCTCCTGTATCTGAGAGGTATGTCGGTCGGGCATGCACCTCTTTGTTTTTTTAATGTTTTGTAATGGAATTCTGAAATTGCTATTATAATTATAAAGTAAATTAAATTTATAAATATATTTTGAATAAAAATAATTAAATGTTTTGTGATGGAATTTTGATATCGCTTTTATAATTATAAAGTAAAGTTTTGAAAATGGTTTATCCAATTGTAAAAAATAGTTATTATTTAAAATCTATTAATAATTTTAATGGAAAATAAATATTTTTTATTAAGAATAATTAATGAAATGATTATTAGTAAATACTAAATATATATATTTATTTTATATATTTAAATAATTAAATCTAATTTTAATTAATTCAAATAAATTATATTAACTTATCAGAAATTAAAAATCAAATATATTTTTATTTAAATTTAAATTTTGATAAACTTTTTCCATATTAAAGTGGGTTGGGTTTAGGCTTATCCTGTTCACTTTGTTTTTGGTTGGCCTTGCAATTAGGTGATAAACAATATCATTTTCCTTATATGTGAATAGACAATATTTTTTATTTTAATGGGCATGTATGTCTATGCACATGTTTCAATATATATATATATATATATATATATATTATAAATTTAATAAATATAATTTTTAATAAATATATATAAAATATTTATTATAAATTAATAAATATTGGATATGTAGGATATTTATAATTAGACAAAAAAAATTTGATAAAAAACTATTTTATATTTAAAAAATGGCTTTCTTTTCACAAACTATGTGACACTTTATAAACGAAATGTTAAAGGACAAAATTACATCATTTTCATGAATTGATAACTATGTTTGACAAAAAAAAAATCAAACTTATTTGACTTTAGTCCACTTTTTCAATTACAAATCTAAAACCTTGAAATTAACATTGTTTTCATGTTCACCATACATGGTTGGGGCAAGTTCATTGGTAAAATTCCTTACATGTCATGGTTTATATGGTTTATGACATAGGAGCTTGTCATAAGCAGTGTGTAATCAAGAAAATTTTAATTTGATTAAGTAGGACATAACTTCTCATATTAACATATTAACTTACTTCTAAAATATTTTTATGAATATGATTGCATATTTTAAAATTTTTGATATATTTATATAATTACAATATTTTTCAAACTTTCTCTTTTAACCATGTTCTCGTTTTGAATATATATATATATATATATATATATATATATATATATATTTCATAGGGATTGAACATATATAAAGTGAATTATTCAAATAAATATATTTATATTTTTTAAAATAAATATTGTCATAATCAAAATTCAAAGTTGAATAAAAAAGATAGACAATTTCTTTTTAGATTCTTAGCATGATCTCAAACTGGTTTGTAATTAGTTTTATGTTACTTGTAAATATATTGTTCCATTAGAGATAGCTTTAGCATGATCTTTATGTAACATTGACTTATTTGTTAATGCATGATTGCTAAAACTTCTTTTTGGTTTTGGAGTATAACCTGACACTATCTCTGATTGGTTAAGAACTCCTCTTCCTGGAACATAAAGAAACAGGTTAACAATACAAGTCCAAACCCACTTGGCAAGAGTGGAACACTATCCCCTTACAGACCACCAACAAATTATTTCAAGTGCCTAGGTTTTGTTTACACATGATAATGTAATTGCAGGTCTAGGCCTTAAGATTGTCTCAACAAAAGCTAAAAGCTAAGTCAGGGACCCTGAGTATTTTGAAAATGGTTTATTCAGTTGTAAAAAAATAAAGATTTATCTTCATAAACTTCAAAACTAAACCCATAAACAAATTTTTAAAATATCTTTATAATTAGATTTTTTTAAATATTGATATACTTGACAATTACAACATCTTCCCAACCTTCTTAGGTCTTGAGATTGTCTCAACAAAGGCTTACCCAGTGACCCTGAGTATTATATATTTTTCATCCTTTAAACAAAAAATAAAGATTTATCTTCATAAACCTTAAAACTAAACCCATAAACAATTTTTTCAAATACCCTTATAATTAGATTTTTTTTTTTTTAATTATTGATATAGTTAACCATTACAACATCTTCCCAATCCTCTTTATTCAACTATGTTGGCCTTAGTTTTGAGCATCTAATTAGTCAATCACCATATAGAAGTGGAACTGACCCCTTACAAAGTGATGCAGAAACATCTTGTTGCAGACAGCTATCCTATCCATCATATTTGCTTTCAATGATTTAGATATTTTCATATACTTTATGTTGTTACAAAAGCTACTACAGCAGTTGTCACAAAAGAAGAGATTGTTGCTATATACACGGGTGTAGTTGTTATTATAGAACAAGATGTTGGAGTTAATGTTTACACTAATGTAATGATCAGATTTGGTTTGTGTTTGTTAGAGATTGTTGAGATATTTTCTGAAACTCTCTTCCTAAAACATTAATGAAATGATCAAATTTGATCTGTGTTTATTAGAAATTATTAAGATATTCTCTCGAACTCTCTTTCTAAATTTGGAATAAGGATCTCACACCAACTCAAAAAACCTTATATAAACCTATTTTGTTTGTATCAGTTCTAATAATATCAAGTGTAGTATTCAGTATGTATCACGTATTCAATTTAATTGCATATTATGTTTACTGTTTTGGTATTGGTATCAGAGCAGGTCTGGGTTTAAGTCCCTGAGGGAGGGCCCGGGAATATGATAAATATGTAATCTATTGTACGAGAGTAGATAGATTATTGTTTGAGTGTTTTTTGTGAGGATTAATTTACTGTGAATGAGACACTGTCTCATCTCTTTAAGGGCTTGATGTAGTATGCTCGTTGTAATTGGCTACCGAAAAGAAGAAAAAAAACTGCATTGTGATCCACAAATCCACGTAAAGGAGGAGAGCGTAAAGAGAATCGTTGCAACCGAAAGGAGTTCAATCTGCACGTTGACGGAGGAGTTCCATCTGTGTGATTTGTTGCTGGCAGAGTTCGATCTGCACGCTGGTTAAGAAGGTCGAGATGTGTTCGATGTAAATTAATTATGCCTTTAGGCGTTCATCAGCTACATAATTGTGGCTGGCTCTAGTGTATGCAACAATTGGCATCGCATAAATGTACATGGTGCAACCAACATGTCCGCCTGCAAATGAGATATCGGGGCATCGTTGCTTCATCTATGTAAAGTTGCAGGCGTTCAACTCCCCACGAGGGTTTATAAAATGATTTATGGCATTGGTATTACTTTCAACGTTAGAGTTGAGTCGAAAGATTTTTGTGATTATTAGTATATTAAAGCATATTTATGAAATAAATAATGATGTTATATTTCCAAAGCCGGAGGAGGACCGGAGGAATTGAGTAGGATCAGCTCAGTATGAATAGTTGACTAGTGTTCGGGAATTGTGGATCTAGAGTAGGATCCCTCATTAGTTGAGACAGAGTGGTCTGCTAAATGAGACTTAGTGCGGTTCGGTAATTGATTTAAGGAAATCCAGTAGTGGACCTAGGAAAGATCTCTCATTAGTTGTTGAGGATGAAAGTGGTCTGCTAGTAAGGTTAGGTTGTGCAATCCAGTAATTCCTGAGAACACCAAGAGCCATTTCAAAAAATGATGAGAGAAAGAGCACATTAAAGGAAGGCATTGATTCATTGGGAAACCAAATTGCTAGTCGCTGAAACGGTTGCGGCTGTTCATCTTCTAATCCTTGTGTATAAAATTATCTGCCTGCAGTTGAGCAAGGTAACTTTGGCCTTTGAATAAATCTCCATTAAATGCTACAGTGGTAGATAGAGGCACTGGTTATTACTGGAAGTCCAGCTATCTAGCGGTGATTAATGAGAAGCTTTTAACTGTCATAGAAGAGGTCTGTGGATATGAGTGAGAGGGTGAGAAACTTCAAAGTATGTGGAATTCCATCTATCTAGTGGTGATTGATGAGAAGCTTTTAACTGTCATAGAAGAGGTCTGTGGATGAGTGAGAGGGTGAGAAACTTCAAAGTGCAGCTCTGCTAAATCTAATGGAGGCCCAAGAGCTTGGTCAATCTAGTTAATAAAATTTGCGAAGTTATCTTGTACTTTTGATCCTGTGAAACTTAATTGTTTGTTTTTTTTTTTTTTTGGGGGGGGGGGGGGGGNGTATTTTGTGTACACTAAATGTACAGCGACTTACAAAATGGAAGTGGCTTTGTTTCACAACATTTTTACTGTGTAACTTAATTGTTTGATCATTTTTTTGGGGTGTATTTTGTGTGATGGACTAAATTTATAGCCACTTATAAAATGGAAGTGGCTTTGTTTCACAACATTTTTACTCTGAATTACAGGGAGGCTTAAACTCTCTGCATCACAAAGTGGTCTGATTTTGTTTACACAATAATATAACTGATTTTATTTACACAATAATATAACTGCAACTGTAAATCAAGATCTTGAAATTCTATCAACAAAAACTACACTAATAACGTCAAGTACTATAAACTCCTCCTGAAAAAGTTTAATCTCCCGGAAGCCCTCAAACCAAGTGCAATAGACTTTTTCCTACTTTTTTCTACTTTTTAAATTAATAATAATAATAAATTTCTCTTCTAAACCCTCAAACTAACCTCGTTGTAATTTACAAGTATATTAATATCACATCTTCCCAGCCCTTTTCACTCAACCAAGTCTTGTGTAGTTTTTTAACATCCAGCGAGTGAATCACTTCATACTCTTCATGGGGTTGAACATCCATTAAGAGAGCACTTATAATATATAATATATTTTTTATTTTAATCTCCCCAGCCCTCTTCACTCAACCATGTCTTGTGTAGTTTTTTAACATACGGCGAGTGAGTCACTTCATACTCTTCATGGGGTTTGATGATCATAAGATCCAGTATATCTTATGATCTGTTATGATGGGATAGTTTTTAATATTGCTTACAACATTTTCCTAGCCTTTTCACTCAACCCAGCAACACCCAGCAGGAACTCCCATAATAAGATATTATGTGATAGTTTTTAATATTGCTTACAACATTTTCCTAGCCTGTTCACTCAACCCAGCAACATCCAGCAGGAACTCTTATAATAAGATATTATTTATGATTATTAATATATTTATAGGTTTGAATCACTTTAGTATTAATATACTTACCTACAGATTACAACATTTTGAACATGTGCATCAAAGAGAACCACAAACTTACTTTCATCCACTTATTTAAATGCTCTATCTTTTGGCTTTTTTTAGCATATTTTTTTATTAATTTTGCTCGAAATCCAACCAAAAATTGTTGAAATTGCAAATTTAATTTGTTGGGACTGTATAATCCAAGTGCTCCATGGTTTTTCAGGAGGCTAAAACCATTTATGCATTCAAAAAACAATTTAAACAACTAAAAATTGCAATTTCACCAAAATTTGTATAACCAGATTCCAGTTATGGTTTGTCAGAAAAGACCAAAGAGTAAAATGTTTAGACTACACCCTTATCTCACCTATATTAACATTACTATACTTGCTCTTACATAACCTTCCAAAATCACCCAAATAAACAGGTAAAGTAGTCACATTGGAGGTGCTATAATACCGATCTATAGAAAAAAACCTGACAACTGACTGGTGCCCACTTGATCCATCAGCTTGATCAACCCAAGTGCAGGTCTCCAAAACAGATATTATGTATATATAATGTGTCATATCGATATCTTAGAAAACAGGGCAGATCATATGCTCACCAACTCCAATCACATGGATTTGCATTACCATCCAAAATATTTTACAGCTGCGTTTAAGTTCACCAAATGATCTCACCCATGTTAACATCAATATACTTACCCTTACATAACCATTCCAAAGCCACCAAAATAAACAGGTTAACTAGTCACATTGGGATTCCCGTATAGTTAATTTACTTGTCAATTTCCAAAATAGGAAAAAAACCTGACAACTGATTGGTGCCCACTTCCCACTTGATCAATTAGCTCGTTAAACCCAAATGCAGGTTCCCCGAAAAAGATATTGGCTCTCTAATGTGTCAGAGATATCTTAGAAGAGAGGGCAGATCGTTTGCTCACCAACTGCAATTGGCATGGATTTGCATTACCATCCAAAATATTTCCAGCTGCATCCCACAATGACACTGGCCATATCTCAAAATAATTGCAGCGGTAGAGTTAAAACACACTGTCACTGTTAAGTGGGTAGCCACATCGGACATTGCATGCACTGTTATTCGATGTTGATTGATAAAGAAAAATCCCAAATGATCTAGTCAATTAGTGGCAACCATCATCCCTATCAACATCCATGATCTCAAAATAATTGCAACGATGGAGATGAAACTTAATTAATGTTTATTGACAAAGAAAAACCCCAAATGATCTAGTCAATTAGTGGCAACCAGCATCCCTATAAACATCCATGATCCAACAAAATTGCTATTGACAATTAATAATTATACTTCCCTGTCTTTTGGGGTAAACCTAAAATAGATTTCCCAGTGATATATAGGTACACATGCCCACAGGATTTCACCTCAAAGAACAAATCTTCAACTTTACCATAAAGGATCAAGTTATAGGGGAGTATACAAATTTTCTAGGATACAATAACAGGGATTGTCATGGAAAAGTAAAGCTGAAATTTATTTAAATTGAACAGACACTCTAACAGAACCATCACTAGGTTATCATATCAGTAATAAGTGCAACTTAAGCCTTTTAAGTCAACCTAAAGAAGTTATTAGAATTGTTTTGATAGAGATCAACAGCGCTAAGAACTAGTGGGTTCATCATATCGTCACGTTATTCCGGTGGTTTATCCTTCATAATCCGAGCAAAATCTGGTCAAAATTTTCAGTTCAATGCAAAACTGCAATTTCAGTAATTGCAAAGTGCGATCTTGGACTAATTCTGGGGCTCTGAATCTAGCCAGATACTCAAAATTGCAATTTGTGCAATGCAAGCCAGCATTTCAGCAATTCTTCATCTGCTGAATTCCGGCAAATACAGGGTGATTTGAGTGCCCCGTATCAAATGCCCTAAGATCTCACCCAGAGGTGACAATTTTACCAAAGTCGTAGACTAAATTTGAATTTCGTCCTTTGCCAATTGCTTAAAATATCAAGTCCACAACAACTCCAGCTCCAAGGTTATGGACATCAGAAAAGCCACAGGATGGCATGAAGCATCACCTAAAGCCTACAAGTAGGTTATTGACACACATCTGATCGAATTAACAGACATCTAAAGACTATCTCAGGTCAATATAAATTTGGATCTGTAACAACATTATTCTCGGCCTGTAGTACAACATTTCCACCTCAACCAAAAAAAAAAAAAAGAGTTCAATACATTATTGAGAGCCCGGGATCTGTGACGTGTGTTTATATAAAAGCAGAAGCATACTTTATAGATGTAAGATTCGGATATCAACACTACATCCACCTTTGCTCTGTGCTGCATTGTCCCCTGGTGAGCTAGCTTCACCAGGTTTGCAAGATGCCTCCATTACTGCATTAAATTTTACAAGTATTGCTTTGCCACAGATTAGAAACATTGCCCCCACAGAAAGGGATTTTTATTAAACAACGTCCAAACACCAGGAATGGAAGAATAAAATATGCTCTTGCTTTTCCAAAACATAAGAAATGGTAGAGTTTCAGCATTTCTGAAATAAATTCAACAATAGCAAGAGAAAATAAATTCAATCAATTGAATAATTGGGAAATAAATACCACTATTCAAGCTAGAAGATTGAGCCTGTGAACTGCCAGATATAACTCCCGAGTCATGACAATGCTTTCCACTATTGCCACTCCTAGAACAGCAATTGGAATGGTCTGCCTAGTGGGATAATAGTATATGTGCATACAGAGGAGACCAAATTATATTCATTCACGCAATTTGATCAGAAATAAGATCGAGATGAAAGGATTCACACCAAGATGTGGCATATCCTGGCCTCCTTTATTTTAAGAAGATGGCTGATCTACTCCCAAAATGCGTGCATAGGCCTTCTGATAAAGACATTCTTGTCCAGCAGATGTGCTATGATACACCAATGACCTCACCTTCCTGGCAAGCACCCACTTCAATTTCAAGGCTTGACTTCTTGGATGCTACCACTCTGCAGCAGTTTCGCCGTGGTGACTGCAAGCATCACATTCACAAACTTTAGAAGAATTCAAAAGGAAAAATTGGTTAGAAATAGTTAACAATTTATGTGGATCAACAAGTACTGGAAGGGTAAAAACACTCCTACTTGAGAACAGACACTAGTGCAATAGAGACTGGCATAAGGGCTTTAAAAACCTCAGAGACTAATGAAATTTCCTACACAACAAAAGATCAACACATTTTCAGGTAAACTCCAGCCGACCAACAGACAAAAACAAAAGGCTTGGACACAAGTCAGTAGAAAAGATTTGCAATCCATGGAACTCTCCACTAACACAAGATTTTCCGGTAAACTCCAAGCTCAGCTATTCTTGTAATTCCACAGCTACTAACAAAGAAAAAAACAAAACGCCTGGAAATAAGACACTACAAGAGATTTACAATCAACAGAACTCTCATACAAAAAAGAATGTTACGAGGTTTGTAGTACCCCAATATAACTGTAACTGGCCTAGAGGAAGTGGAATCCATAAAAATGTCCCAAGCTCATACAAATCTGGCCTAAAATTACAGTTTGTGAGCTGTCGCATGTACCAATCCACAAATGTCTCAAGTTCGCATTAGTTTGTAGCTTTGTGTGCACCTTGAGGAACTAAGCTAAAACATGTCATCTATAAGATGATAAATGCAAGAATAAAGATAAAAGTCAATTACCTGCCATAATAATGTATCAGGTTTCTTCACAACTCGAATCAAATCTATAATCTCTGGGGAAGGTATTCTCCACCTGCATCCAGGAGGCTTTACTTTCTGTCTAGCATAATTGCTTGTAATTTGCCCACTAGAATTATCATAGCGAACATCCTTCAAGTAAAATATGAAAGGTTTCTGGCATGGATGTCTAGTCACAGGCCTGGTATTGAAGGCATATGCTGTAAAGTCTGCTCTTCTATACCAATTCAAGAATGTCCTCGAGGGCATCTCCAACTCACGAGGGGAAAATATGGTTCTAAAGATCTGAACTGCATAACCCCATGAGACTGATATAGACCATTCACGCTCCTTATCATAACAAATGGACTGTTGCATTATTCCAGCTGAATCTAATTTTACAGCTTTGCTTAAATGCTGCAATGCCCTTAATCTGGTCATGTTGGGGAAAATGGGTTCCACAACATCCAAATGGTGAAGTGATACCATGGGAGTTAAAGGATGAGCCGCCAGCAATCCGAATAGATTACCATATACATCATACTGCAACAAAAACAGCAATCAAATATAACTCATTAGAAGTTTTGGTAGCCTATGAAGTAAATAGTTAGGAGAAACCTGTTGTATAAATGCAGAAAACACAAACCCAAGAACTAGGGCTGATGTAGAGTTGGAGAACAATCCAATCCAAAAACAATGTTAAGGGTTTATCTAAAGTTACAGAACAATTCATTGGAAGCACAGCGATACCTATAGAAATACAAAAGAAGCTTATTCAATTACCAGGATRACTGAAAACAATGAACATACAAACAAATGAAACCCCATGTATCATCAGAATTAATGCACAATTTCATCTCAAACAACRCAACATGAAGTCACAGAGATATCAATGACAGACATATCACCCAAGTTAGCAAGATTGGTGAAGAAATACATGACAAACATACATGATGAAGAAATACATGACAAACATCATGAATAGTTGAGAAATGCAATGCATCATATAATCCACATCTAGGATCTGCGGGAATACATCAAAACTTGAAAAGTAAAACTGTATTATCAAGAACTATGACAACAAAACCACACAGACACAGGCAGGAGCGACATACATATACAAATAAACAAAACACAAGAAGCAGGACTAATGTGAGCATACAATTAAAGAAACTTATGGTTCAGGATAAATGCAGCAATGAAATTTAAAGACTATGATCAGCAATCAGTCTTTTGGATGAGTATGGAAATACACCACTTGAACATTGAGCCTAGTGGAGAAATACATCATAAAAATGCAAGGTTTGTCACCGGAGGCAAAGACGACAAAACTCAACTATACCAATCAATGCCAAAGCATCCAACCCAAAGTTTAAGATCAATGCAGAAATGCTGCATTATTTGCAGAATAGAGGAAAAATATAAGCACATAATTACATAGAAACGTCCAAGCCAATGGAGACCTCTCAAACCATGGTGGTAAAGCCAGGTAAGCACATAATTATGTAGAAACCTACTGCCGATGCAGACCTCCCAAGCCTTAGTGAGAACACGGTTGCCTAATAAGCATGTAGTGTCATTTGAGTCCTGAACTACCCCAGGTCAAAATATTAAAAAAAATGTAGAGATGTATAGTAAAGAAAGTAATTTACAGATAATATGCAAATACAAGAACAAACCCGTATGACCAATGTACAAAACAAAGAAACCAGAATAAAAGGATCAATGTTGAAATGCATAGCTCGCCTAACCCAACTTTAGAAATCAATGCAGAAATACACATCTAAATAAAGTTCCAGTAGTGAAACATCAGCATTATTTGTAGTCCATCCTCATTACCGAAATCCCTAGATCTTACCTGATGAAAGCCAGGCTCCTTTGTAAGCGGCACGCCCAACTCGGACATGCAAGCCTGTATTCTATCATCGCTTCCATACAAACCGGGATACCTCTGAATACACTTATCTTGCATAGACTCCAATGCCTTGGCCAGAGGATAGCTAATGGCAAATCCACCTCCTCCATAAGCCATACTATAAGAAAAGAATATATTCTGCAAATGAGACTCTGATAAACTGCCAATGTAGTAAGGCTTCCTGTGATCGTACTTGGAAAGAACCCTCACCAGATTCTCAGCAATAAAGACAGTATCATCATCCCCCATGACAAACCAATGCACATCAGGAAGACCCATTCTGAAAGTCTCAGACACAATGCGGGAAATTCTAATGGCAGATCTGTGTCCCTGCTTGTTGGTGTACTTAAAATGGGAAGTATTAGCTGATAACCGCCATGGGGGCAGGGAAGAATTGTCACCCTTTCCAGTTTTTACAGGCTTCTCCAACCAAATAAACCCCCTCATCTCCTTCGGCCTCCACCACAACTTTATGTACTCTTTTCTCTTATCCCATAACCTAGCAGAGGCTCCAATCCCAAACACTATGTGCTTCAAATCTGTTCCTGTAGAATCAGGAATGGCTTGAAGCGCTTGCCTGTGAACAGAATCAGGAATGTCTTGAAGCGCTTGGCTGTGAATAGAATCAGGAATGCCTTGAAGCGCTTGCCTGTGAATACCAGCCTCATCAGCATTGACACCCCTTGTACTATCATTCATGGCTAAAATCGCCACACTATTACTAGTAATACTACTAGAACTAGTCCCCTGAGCACACTCGGTTCTGCAACTTACGATGGGATGCCAACATGGGTAATTGCTTAGCATAAGATTCATGAGATATATCAAGTAAGATATACAGATCAATACAACAAGAGATCTAAAAACCTTACTAGCCCAGCCCCCAATGCTGGAGAGCAGACCAGCAGATGGGTGGATTTTTCTTCCAGCCATCTGGTCCCATACAACTTTATCAAGATCCTTCTGCTTCTTCTTTATCATCGCCAGCTTATAAAACCTCAATGCAGCTTCTCAGACCCAAAATAAATTAAGCCTAGTTCTAACAGAAATAACCTCAATACAAGACCAAAATATCGCAGTTCTGCAAAGAACCCAAATCACAGAACAAGCATGCCATTTGGGTTACGCCATAGAACCATCATCAGCTGAATAGACACGAAACCAGTTTTTCCCCATCAAACTACAACTCTAACAACAGCTTCGATGAATGAAAAAACAGCCATCATATAGCAGATAAAAACGTTTTCCACAGCTATCTATTAATGGACTAATTATAGCAAAATCCAGCCCCTACCCCCTATCGAATCCACAACAGGTCATCCAATCCAATCACAGTGTCCAACTAGGTGTAAACAAAACCAAAACCAAAACCAACCCCAAACTTAATTACTGTCTCTTACACCAATTCAATGGCTTATCGGGGAAGTGATTACCACAACCACCAAAATCTTGAAAACACCGAGTAAACAATTAACCCACAAATTCGTGTGGTTCACAGATTGCATAGTGCACTGTACACTCTGCAAAACCGTACACAAAATGTCGGTGGCACCAGCTGAGTATTATGTGGCTGCTTCACTGCATATATACTTATAT
>ML793269.1:28883-51028 GCA_009831015.1 Picea engelmannii | reverse complement strand
AGGCCACTCATTCAGCAGAGGCAACTCTAGAAAATAAGAACAGCTTTGATGCGTTGAAGGAAGATGAAGCCCTAGATCCAGAAACAACAGCAGTTAAGGGAAATCCTCCGGCAGACGAAAGCCTTCCGGATTCCACCCCCCCCAGAGTCAGTAGCAGCGAGAGAAATTCGGGCCTCAGATCCGGAGCCCCTTGCCCCTGCAGGCTGGTTGTTTCAATCCCCTCTAGCGGCTCTGTGGAAACTTCTGAAACTGAAGACATTTCAGTTCCGTCTCCACCCCTTACCCGAGGGCGAAAGACCAACAAAGCGCACAGAGAAAAGGAGGCGGCCTCCAACATTTCTTTAGGTTCTCAGAAAAAGCTGGATCCCTTTTTTAAGGGGAAAATTTCATCCTCCTCGGTTTAATGCTTTGCTTCTGTCTTCTACTGTGCTCACAGTTTGTGAGAATTTACTCATGTATGCATTTTTTGTCATTTTCTCGAATTAGCTCAAGAAGCAAATGGAATTGGACTCCCAAGACATTCACAAGAAGGTTGGCAGCACTGTTAGAGGTCACCAACCTTCTTCAGATTTGTAACTTTCTGATTCTGGCTTGCCAGAAAGCCGCTTAATACAGCCTAACCGTTCTTGTCAAAAAAAAAAAAAAACAAGATTGAGACTATACTATACATCATCTATTTTAAGGATTGTGCTCGATAAGATGCATCTTCTTTAATTTCCAACTAGATTTTCTTAAATAGAATTTATTAAAAATCATGAACGATAAAAAAAAATAACAAAAATACTTAAAAATATATAAATTAAAATGGATTTACACTAAGTTATTTATTTTTATATTCTTTTTAATTATTATAATCACCTTTTTATTACAGGATGTCAAGTGAAAAATATAATTTCTCTTCAAGTCTCTTCACCTTTACAAATATCAATATATATAATAATTCTTTTTTTAATTTATATTATAATTATTTACTTTTCAATTTTTTTCATTTTAATTTATTAACATTACACTATCTTAAATATTTTATCTTTACTATTTTGTAATAAGTATTACTCAAAAAGAAATTCTCACTAAACGTTTAGGATTCCATTGGTCTATTTCATTGTTACTAAAAGTTCAGATTCTATAACGATGAAAAAGGCTTATGATAAAATATTTTTTTAATTTTTAAGTTATATGTAAATTTAAACTTTATATTATTATCTTTGAACATAATGATTTTATTTTAATTTTTAATTTAAAAAAAAATTAATTAAATTAAATTAAAGAAAAAACTTTATAATAAATTATTTTTTCTTTTTAAATTACATGTAAAGTCTTTAAACATAATTATTTTATTTTATTTTTTAATTTTAAAAACAATAATTATTTAAATTAAATTAAAAACAATATAGTACAATGAAATGTGTGTAAACATTCTCTAAGCACAACTTAATTCGAAGATTTGTATTGACTTTTACATACATTTCGAGCACTTCATTTTAAGTTTCAAATATATATTTTTTATAAAAAAAAAAAATTAATATTTCCATACACATGTTTTTTAATTACACTCTTAATTAACTTTTTAAATATTAATAATTAAGATTTAGGGTAATAAGATAAAAGAGTAACATTAATCATGAGGAGATGAATTTAATTAATTTTTTAAATATTAATAATTACCATCTAGAGTGATAAGATAAAAGCGTAACATTAATCATGAGGAGATGATGTAATGGTATTAAATTTTATTCCTCGCTTTAATTTTATTTTTAATAGATAACTAAGTCTTTTATTGTTTGAATCCCGTGTTTTCATAAAGCAATTAATTTTGAATAGCCTTGTATGGATGTAAAATTATTTTTATAATAATAAAAAATATATAATATTTGTTTTATAGTAAATTTTAAATTATGTCGATAGGTATTTTTATTTTGGAAATAAGATACATATTATAAGATTGGATAAGATTGGATGGTAAAAATATATTCAATAGTTATATCTTTTTTTAATCTTCAATATCAAATAGTTTAGTTGTTCGACTATTAATTACTAGATTAGAGATATCTATATAGTTGGCAAAAAGATATCTTACTATTAATGAATGGTGATCAATATCGATGCTCACCATCCCCTAGTGATATGGATGTGTTAGTATTAATGATGATTATGATGATGATGGTTAATGTCCATTAAGATCAAATTTGGTTTATTAGACCTTTAAAAAGGTAAAGAATTACTTAGTTTGCTTTAAAATTTTACTTTTGTGTTCAAAAAGCTTTAAGAGAAACATTACTAAATCATAGTTTGATAAGTTAAAAGGTTAGAAAAATTGTTATTCTAACTAATATATTGAAATTATGATTTAATATGGGTGTACCCAGGACATTCTAAGAAAAAGTGTTTTTCATCTTTTATCATAAAAATGACAAATTCACCGTGTTTTAAGAATTGTCCAACACCTTGTTTTACTATAAAACTTGTGAGAATTTAATCTTATTTTAACAATATTGATTTATTTTTTTAAGTTAGTCTAAAAATTTTGTGAAAAATTATAATTCCATTTTATTAATAAAAAAATTAAAAATTTAAGTGTTAAAATTTTAAAAATAAATTAAAACTAAACGTTACTTTACCATTAAAAAAATTACTTTTAAGACTCATCGCAAAAATTGACTTTATCTATTTTTAAGTCACTCCTAAACACTACGGTAAATTATATTATATAGTTAAATGTATGGTAATATCTAGGTGAAAAGTTGGATTTTACATAGGATTCTGCGTACCACATCTTATGTATGATTTACAAGCACGTGACAACACCATTGCATCACAATATTTACCATAAATCAATTAAAACACAACTTCCCCACCTACATCCAAAAAAAATTATTGTTGATAGTGTCATCAATCTTTACTTTGTCAATATATTCCTAAAAGTCCCTCTCCCATTAAATGTAGCATGCCCTCTTTATATTTAATTTGTAACTTATTATATATATTTGTTATATATATTTGATTAATTTGCAACTTAATATTGAAAAATTATTATTTCATTTTGATTTATGGTTTTGTGTTTTTACATTAAAATAATTGCACCCACACTAGTGAGATGCTTTAGAATTTACTGAGGAGATCTTGTCACGTTATTTTAAATTAGATAAAGTTATATTAAAAAATAAAATCCTAATAATATAAATAAAATTAGCTTAATTAAAAATAAAAATAACTATATAAGTATAGATAACAATGTGTATTTAAGTAAATATTTATATAATTGTGTATAGAGGTACATTTTACAGTTCAATATTAGGTTGATGTGTGATTATGTGTTTAAATTCAACTTGGAGTTAACCAGTATCACTCTTAAATAATAATAAATTAAGTAAAGAAAAATTGTATATATAGACTCTAACATTTTGTACTCTAATTGATCCCTATCGCACTTAGTAGAAGTGGAGTTAAAATGAATCTATGTTCGTTTAACATTTTGTACTCTAATTGATCCCTATCGCACTTAGTAGAAGTGGAGTTAAAATGAATCTATGTTCGTTTAAATTTATCATTCACTTTAACCCAAATTAAATTTAGTTTGAATAATCTAAATAAAAATAATAGTTATTCAATTTGGTAACTCCTTCCACGTTGAAGAGTGTGGTAAAAGTAAGGGTTATTCAATTTGGTAACTTCTTCAAGAATATGGTGTACACGTGTGTTTGTTAAGGAATGGTGGGCCGATATTTTAAAGATTTATTGAGATCTCTAGAAACATTCCATGCTAAATTGTAAAGCCATTAGATACTTTGCCAAAACAATAAGAAAGCCATGTTCGAATGTTTTTATTTGTTTTATGATGGAGAAGGCTAACATCTTTAATAATAACATTATCTTGGATTAAACTTTTTTTATTAAGTTGTTCAATATTTTCAAATGCAGTGTATTATCAATATTTTGTCTTAACAACATATTTTTAAAGTAGAGATTTTGTCAAATTTTCAAATGAGTATTAGGTGGTGTTGGATTTTATTTATACTTTACTACGTCATTGTTAATACTTTTTAATATCGTAAATTCCCATTTCTTCAATTTAAAATTATAAATAAAATTAAAAAAACAAAATTCTCATTAAGTACCAATAAACCAAAGTACAAAATCTTAACAATATTTATAATTATACTTTAAGTGCAGTTGCCATCTCTCAATTCTTCCCTTCTTTCACTCAAACACACTTTAATGATTGAGGAATCTATGTATAGAAATACCTCAGCATGTAGCAAAAGATATGTATGTCATCCTTTCTTGTCTTTTTCCAATAGGATGAATTTTTTTATTGATTCACTTTATTAGGTGTTTTGTAGTGGTTTTTGTTGGTAGCTAATTGTGGTCTATCTGTTATCTAATATCTAATGGGTTGATGTCATGGGGTAGTTATAAATTGTATGATGGTAACCATGTGCAATGATTTTTTCATGTTATATAATAAAAATAATTCCTTATGATAACCATGTGTAATTTTCATATTAAAAAAATAAAAAATAATATTTTTTTATGACTTATTTTTATTGAAGTAAGAAGGTTGTTCAATGTTATTTGGTTTTCAATTTGATTTTAATTTGTGAAGGTTTTCAACAAATTTTATTATCTAATTGGTTGATGTGATGTGGTAGTTATAAATTGTATTATGATAACCATGTGTAATGATTTTTCATGTTAAGATAATAAAAATAATGCCTTATTATGGTAACTATATGCAATTTTCATGTTAAAAAAATAAAAACTCTTTGTTGAATTCTTTGTTGAAGTAGAAGGTTGTTCAATGCTCAATTGATTTGGTTTCCAATTGATTTGATTTTAACTTGTGAAGGTTTCAAACAAATTTGAATTCTTTGTTGAAGTAGAAGGTCGTTCAGTAGAAAGTTGTTCAATGCCTAATTGATTTGATTTTAACTTGTAAAGGTTTTTTTCAACAAATTTTACAGAAAAAATTATGGTACATGTCAAGAGTAAAGAGAGTTATTTTTTAGAAAAACAAATTACCAAACAACTTAGAATAAAGTAAATGTCAGCTTGTTTGAAAAAATTATGGTACATGTAAAGAGTAAAGGAAGTTATTTAAAAAAAAAACCAAACTACCAAACAACTTAGAGTAAGGTAAATGTCGACTCCATGTTTGTTCATAAGTCAGACTCCAAAATTAAAGGTAACTAATTTTGAATTTGTTCACAACTTAGAGTCAAGTAAATGTCAACACGTTTGTTAATATGTCAAACTCCATTAAAGGTAGTTAAACTCCATTAAAGGTAGTTATTAGAGTAAGGTAAATGTGAGGATATGTACATAGTGAAGTATGGTAATTATTAGAGGAAAGTAAATGTCACCATATGTATACACTTATACTTAAGTATGGTAAATGTCACCACTTTTATCAATATCCTCCATCATTTCATCTCCAAGATTAAAGGAAGTCAATTTCTAATTTGTTTTTTTTATATAAGATGTGTTTAAATAATATAAAATAAAATAAAGTAAATATAAATATGTTTTTTATATAATTATAAATTAATATTGAAATAATATTATTTTAAGTATTTGAGTGTAGAGTTTTATTTAGTTATTATATTAATTCAAAGTAATAAAGTATATACACATTTATAAATTAAGTAGTCAAATCATTATAAAGAGGGTAGTCTCTTAACTTATAATCACAATCACATGAGATATCATACATTAATTTGGTGTTTAACTAAACATGATGTTAAAATTAAGTTATTACTATTATTATAAAAAAGATTTAAAAAGATTAAAGACCAACTTTGATCTATTAAATGTATAAGATTCTATTAATTACTTTGAGTTATAATGTTATTTTTATATTGGAATGACTTGAAAATGAAATAGGGTTAACAAATTTATGGAGTTCGGTTTTATTAGAAATATCCTAGAAATTAAATCTAATGTCTTTGTAGGTGGAACATATTAAAAGTGTTTTTCATCTTATACTTTATTGTTCTCACGAATTTACAAATTGTTTAGTGCCAACATGTTTCAAATTTTATCCAATACCCTATTTCACTATACAACTCATAGGATTTTGTTTTTATGTTGACAATATTTCTTTTCTTTTCTCTTTTAGTTTTGATTTTTTAAACTTGAGATTAATTGTTTCTTTGTAATAATTTAACTTTCTCTATATTCTGAATTTCCCTATCACTCCACATTTTCACTTTAAACTCAATATGAGTGTGCTTTTACATCAAAGTCCAATTTCCTTTTACCCCGAGGGTCTCTCTAGCCCAACTTAGAGTTTGCTCCCACTAGTTGTTTTTGTCATATTTGCTCCTTAGAGCATGTGACCGATGACCATTTTATATTAAAGTAAAAAAAAATTATTTCGAGAAAGACTTGGTTCTCTCCTAACATTCATGGATTATGAGGACCAAAGATACTTATCCCTCTTTCTCCTAGCTTTAGTCACTTACCAAAGATCAATTCCCCAACCAATATGCACCAAGTTGATTACCTCTTACTTCCAACCCTCTAACACTAATAAGAAGAGATCTGGTAGACAACATCCAAGCTCACATGATAAACTTGTGAGGCATCATAGACCTTATAACTACCATGACCTTAAGTCCACCATACATTTCTTGCAACCTTAAAAATTAGAACTGTTTCTCCAAAACAACATGTCTCACCTAAAAAAATCTTACATCATAAACCTTGTAACTACGATAGCCTTACTTCCACCTTGCATTTCTTGCAATCTTGAAAGCTAGAAGTGCTTCTCTAAAGCCACATGTCTCACCTAAAAAACCTCGTTCTTAAACTCCTTTATTATCTGTCATCTCACATTTTCCAATCATTTATTTATTTATTTTTATTTTTTAAAATTATTTTTCTCTTAAAATATGTTTTTACTTTCTTTTTATTATCTTCACATATTATATTTCTTACAATAATACTGACCAACTTTTATTTTTACTAATAAATCAAATCAAACTAAATTTTAAAAATATTTATTTTTTTAAATACATCTCCTTCTAACCATAACACTTCATTTATAATAATTTAACAAAAACAATACATCTAATCCAACTTCTCTAACCATAACAATCCATTTATAATAATTTAATCAAAACAATACAACTAATCCAATTTTCTTGCTTTCATAATAAATCTATACATCTGACCTAAGAATCCACTACCGTTCTTAAAACTATCCCAAAAAAAAACATCATAAGTGAAAGATCCAATAAACCAATATTCAAACAAACAACTTCTAACTACTCCAACACCCCCAATGTCTCCATCCCGAATATGCTGCCAACGTCTACTCAGCGAAATATATTTAAAGCCGTTTTTTTTAACATTATATTTCTATTTTATTTTAATAAAAATAACAACTAAAAAATCCAGACATCTAGGTTTTCTTATTTTAATATTTCAGTTATCAGACTTTTAAAGTCTCAACACAGACATGAATATGTCGGTGCCGTATAATTAATTACATAGAGGTATAGATTTTTATTTTTTTAATTTAATAAAAAATTAGGAAGCCTTTTTAAATGTTTTAATATTTTTATCTAAATATAGTGATATGATTTTTTTTTCAATTTAAAAAAAACTTAGGAAAGCCTTGTTTAGGAAAGCCTTGTTTAAATGTTTGATGTTTTAATATTTTTATCGAAATTAGTGATATGAATTTCCGTGAAATTATTTATTTTTATTTTTTTAATATTATTTTTGAATTTATAAATAGATTCAACATTCTCAAAATATTTAAATTATATAAAATTAACCATTAAATTTACAAATCTAACAATTTCTAACTTAAAAATTTAACCGAAAAATATAGCCGAAAAAAAACGAAAACGTTTAGACTACGCGATTCCGAGAAGATTCCGACAAAACGTTTTGCGGGGTATTAAACGGATAAATTTCTCTTAATTAACTCTTTGTCGAAACTGATTTCACTCACCGATGACATTTTTAATCGATTTACTGCGGGCAAAACCGATTTGACACGACTTAATTCATGTAAGAATTGTCGCCGTCGCCTGCAAAATTCACATTGATTGACACGTGCTGTCAAGCGTTACGGCGGTCCTTTCTAAGCGATGTTACGTAAGCTGCCAGGCCTATCCGCGTGAACGTATGTAGAGTTGAATAGCCGTTCTATAACAACATGCTCGTTGACACGCGGGCCCACCGGAATTATTATTTATTTGGGTAGACGACCGATACGAACGCGGCAGAGGCAGAGATCGATCCAGCGTTAATAAAGTTAAATCTGATGGACCCCACTCGAATGCCGATTAATTTGTTGCTTGCTTAACCAGAGTCGAGACTCGGATTGGATGCCCAGTGAAAAAACCCCAACCACGGTTAGATTCTCTGGAATTCAATGCAAGGTAAAAAAAGAAATTTCATTTAATTTAAATGCTTTATTTCTATATAACGATTGCGGTCTAACACGTACAAACAAGGTCCCCTATAAAGATCTGCAGTGCAAGTTTACGGTCAACACAAAAAACGCAATCATATCCAGAGAACTTTCAGTCACCATGGTACCTCTCATGAATTTTCACATAGGGAGGGAGGGAGGGTATCAATATGTCAAGGACATTTATTTCCATGTCTCATGGCAATATTGAAATGGCATGTGAAGGGGAGCACGGTTGTTTTCTCATGGGAACATTGAAATGGCATGTGGAGGGGAGCACAATTGGAATTGATAGTTGTGCTTAACACTTCAATGTATTCATTATCAAACAATTTTAAAATATGTAAAATGTTATTTTTAAAAGGGAACTTTCATCATGGTACCTCTCATAACAAAGGGAACTTGAACTTTCATAACAAAGGGAACTTGAACTTTCATCATGGTACCTCTCATGACAACTTTGGTCATAGGAGGGTGTGGGAGAGGGGATCAATGTTAGGGACATTTATTTTCCTCTTTCTCCATGAAAAAATTGAAATTGCACATGGATGGGTATGATTGGATTTTGATGGGTAAATTTAGTTGTCAAAAATGGAACACGTATCCATCATCAAACAACTTTGGAATATGTAAAATGTTATTTTTAAAGAGAACTTTCACCATGGTACCTCTCATGACAACTTTCGTCATGCAAGGGTGTGGGAAAAGGTATCAATGTCAGAGATATTTATTTCTCTATTTCCCCATGGGAATATTGAAATGGCATGTTGAGGGGAGCAAGGTACCCATGGGAATATTGAAATGGTGTGTTGAGGGGAGCAAGGTTGGAATTTGACGGGTAAATTATCCATCACGAGGCAATTTACTCGTCAAATACAACGAACACTCCACTTTACCCATTATCAAACAACTTTGGAATATGTAAAATGTTATTTTTAAAGAGAACTTTCACCATGGTACCTCTCATGACAACTTTCGTCATACAAGGGTGTGGGAAAAGGTATCAATGTCAGAGATATTTATTTCTCTATTTCCCCATGGGAATATTGAAATAGCATGTTGAGGGGAGCAAGGTCCCCATGGGAATATTGAAATGGCATGTTGAGGGGAGCAAGGTTGGAATTTGACGGGTAAATTGTCCATCACAAGGCAATTTACCCGTCAAATACAACGAACAGTCCACTTTACCCATCATCAAACAACTTTGAAATATGTAAAATGTTTAATAATTTGATTATAAACATCAAATTGGACAGGTGGCATCGATTTAAAATTGCAACCCTGGAGGGGGTGAGACCCCCCCTTTTTTAAATTTCTCTTCATTAACACCATGGTCATGGGAGATGTCTAGTCACTCTCTTATCGCCAACATGACAATGTAATGGCATTTCTCATTCTACCAGCACAACCCCTTCATTCGCTTTACAATCCACTTTTTCATTTAGACTTCATTGTACTTAAAAGAAAGATATAAACCAAAAGCTTTGAACTAGAGAAGTGGTTTTGCTAACAATTCTAACAAGTCACAGTTCAGAAGGTGTCTTCCCTAACATTAAAGTTTTGACAATAAACGTTGAGTCTCTTCTAATAATGTCCTCTGTGACGCTTAATCCCTTAGCAGAAAACTAAAACTTTTTCTTTTTATTAGTAATGTCACCTAAACCCCAAGAAAATTATATGCTTGTGTGTCTTTTGAGATCAAATATGATCCACTTGCACATATTGCGCATTAATTTAATATCATTGTTAATAGACATATAAATATTACTAGGTGATCAATCCTGCGCAATGGATTTAGAGAAAAAGGAGAAAATATGGGAAGAAGTCCATAACCTTTTACATGTGATATGATTTTTAACCAAAAACATCAAAATAAAATATCATCATTAACATTTATTTTTAAATTTTAATCAAAACATTATCATCATTAACATTTATTTTTAATTTATTTTTAATTTTATTAAATGAAAAATGTATAGTACATTAACATAGAATGAATGTAAAAGGAATTTAAAACATAACTAACAATGCTTAATTAGTGAGAAAGGACGAAAAAGATGACAAGAAATAAAATTTACTTATATTAATACACATCATGAACTAGAATTGGAAATATTTTACATAGATTTATGAATTACAAGTTTGGTTTGAAAAGAAATCATTACTTATGTTCTATGTTAAGCTTGGCTTGAGGTCTCAATCTACTAGATAATGTAGTTTTAAATTGATAATTCTTAATTGATGTTTTTATTTAATTTTAAAACATAATGTATTTAAAATCAAAATATAAAATGATATTGTTGTTAAACAAACAATAATAAGGCAAAATAAAGTAGAGACAAAGGGGTTTGTTGTCTAGAAGAATCTTTATTTGTAATTTTGATTTATAAACTCTTTACATAATAATTTTAAAGAAAATGGAATAATGATGACAAAATATAATTGTGTTAATACGGTAATTATTATGGTGTGTGGGAGGAATAATGAACTTTCTCATTATCAAAATTACCTATGGTGACTTTGTATTTCCTTATTTAAGTTTCTTTAATCGAAATTATATTTATGCACTAGATGAATTACTATGTGTTGGCAGCCAATTCAATTTTTTCTATTAACCTATAAGCTGCCTACACCTATGTCTTTTGAACTTCAAATTGTCATCGCATTTTGCAAATAGACGATATTTTCATTTCTTGCGACACTTGCAAATTAGTTTCCATTTAGTTTTCACGACTGTAAGCGTGAAAACTCCTCCATCGTTATTTGAACTGTCATGATCTTTTTATTGATATTTTGAATGGCACTTACCTTTGGATTATCATTATGTGGCTAAAAGGATTTTCGAACTATGCCTATTTGCCTATTCTTACTTTGATTGCGCAACTTGATTTTATTAAACTTATGAGGCATTGAGCATGTGGGTTTATACTTGATTCTACGAATTGCATAAAGGTCATGAATTATTTTTGTTTTTATATATAATGTGATCCTTATGTTAAAATTTTTATAGCTCTTAGCTTGTCAATTTTATGAAATCGATTGTCACAATGTTTTAAAAACTTTTGGTTACACATTTATGCAATAAGCGCGTGGTTAACATTTGGGTTTGATTTTACGTTGAATGACATCGGTTTGAAAAACTATAGTTATTTGCGTATTGGCATATCTCTCATCGTTTGATTTTTTGGTTGGCCGAATGATATGGTTTTGAACTATGCTATGATTGTTTGAACAGAGGATTAATTCGTCGGTTGTACTTTGCCATTACTATTATGCATGGCGGTGAATAACTCCACCACCCTCGCATGCGCACATTAATGCTTCCCCTTTGATCGTTCATAGCTGTTAGACCGAATGACTCTGCTCCTGTGTGTTGGTGATTTCAAACCAAACCCTTACCATGTGCTCGCACCATGGCCCCTGTCGTCCGAGCTGAACCGAATGGCAGCCAGGCTCTATTGATGTTCGACAGTGCTCGCAGGGACCTCGAGGATAATGGGTGGCTCCCGTTTATACAAAAATTCGACGGTTTTAACCTCTGCGTTGCTAGGCAATTCGCCATGACCTTTGATGGTTGTCGAGCCAAGGTCGGCGATGTTCAATTGGAAATTGACGAACAGTTTATCAGTCTTGCTACGAGTTTGTCTGCCACTGGACAACGATGGTCCAAGAATTGTAAGGTAGAGGAGGTCCCTTGGACGCTGCTCTTCCAGTCGCGTAAGGTTAGCTCATGTGATAGAGGTTTGCCCGTGACCATGTTGAAACAACGTTGGCATGATTTATTGATGATTATCAAACAGTTTATCACCTGCGAAGGTCGGTACGGGTTTGTTTTCTTACACCACCTTCGTTTGCTTATGGTTTTTATGGGTTATCAGCTCAATATGCCCTATTATCTGCTTAGAAGCATGTTTAAAATGTCAAAGAAATACAAAAGGAACCAGGCTGATAGCAGCCTTTTTCATTATGGGTTGGTTAAGATTATGGTTGTCTGTCATTTGGGGTTATGCGGAGATTGTTGGAGCAATTTCCTTGCTCGGAATGATTTTGAGAATTCGAACCCTCCACAGGTTGACAAACCTGTGGTGACCGAGGACAAGGCTATACCCCCGGTACCCTACAACATTCTGTTACCTAAACCCTTGCCCGACTCACCTATCGACCTATCCCACACTGTGACTAAGAACACTGAGGCTTTGGGCAAAAAAGCCTAAAGCCAAACCCACTGCAAACGCCAAAGGCAAAAAGAATGCCTGTCTAATTTCTCGGATGGCAAGAAATAAGCCAAAACCTCCTGTCAATCCTGACCCTATTGTGTTAAGTGAAGACTCCGACTCGGAAGTGGAGCGTTTCTTTGCTAGTGAATACCCCTATTCGGAAGGTTTGTGTGCCGAACCCTCATATGACTTTGTGTCAAACCTACCCCCTTGCCTACAAAACAACCCTAACTACCCAGGCATTAAGCTGCCTTGTAAAGCCCCCGGTCATTCATCCAAACCCTCTCCTGCTCTGCCTCAACCTACAATGCCATCCTGTGATCAATGTAGCTCGTGGTTAGAGAGATATTATCTTGATGTCCCAATTCTACAGTCTAGAATTCACTCTTTGGAAGACCAGGTTGCATGGCTTACCAGTCAAAAGGCTAAGTTGCAAGCCACTGATAAGAAACAGAGGACGACATGTTCCATCTTGTTTAAAAATGTGGAATCAGCTACAGCGGTCGTGAATTCTAAGTTGGCATAGTTTGAGCAGCCTCACAGGTATGTTTCGATATCGCTTGTTTATATAACGAATTCGAATTTGGTTTTGAATAGCTCTGATTACAACGTGGATTTGCTCTGTCACATTGTATGTATTCTATACATAGCTATGCTTTGACTAAATGGAATTTCGTTTTTCCAGTTTAGCCCCGATTGGATTTCCTTCGATTTGATTGATCGTGGTATGAATTTGATTGGTTTGATTTAGCTTAAATTGGATGCTCTGTTGTCGATTGAAGTCGTCTATATCTATTATAGACACAAGTTGTTTCTCGTATTTCAATTTTGAACACAATCTAGTTTCGATTCGAATTGGTTATAATGTATACGATATGATTGGCAATAATGGTTAACTGTTACGGTTTTATCTCCCATATGACTTTCAATCAACATGAATACAATTCGGATTATTTCAAAGTGATTATGTACACATTCGCCCAATAGATTCAATTCATAACGGTTATACCCAGCCGGTCAATTCGCATTGGTTTACTCGACTATGCTATCAGTTGGATTCATATTGCAATGAATATGTTGTTTGAATTTGATTTGAAAGAACGAAATTGACTGTATCCAGATTCACGATTTATTTCTATAATTAAACTCAGTCGTGATTTGTTTTGATTATTTGCCCAGTTTACAATTGTAATCTCTGTTGATTCTATTACGATCCTGTCTGTTGACTGTGCAAGGATCTATCACGAATTTGGTTGGGTTGATACTGTTAAGTATGATTTCGTTTACACCTCAGTGAAACAGTCTTTCTATCTTTACATTCGATTGAACGATTTGAATCTTTTGTTATACCATTATAGCTATAATGAATGGATGATGGTTGTGTTGGATTAGATCATATCACATACGATATGACTCATTATTGATTTCATTTAATATGAAACAGTCTTGTTATTGTTTGACCCGATTTTATGGTAAAAGAAAAACAGAGTATTCTTACCCCTGTTTTCGTTTGAATCACTTTAGATTATGTTTAATATTAAATGATAAAATCATCTGAATCTTGAGTGATTCATTTTAAATGTTTATTGAAAGGAAATTGGATTTGATTCTTTTAAAAAGATTTGATTTGATTTCGATTCTGATCCTGTATGTTATTTTAGACTAGCTACAGAATCAGATGATTCTGTAGCTAAGTCTGTAAGATTAGATTTTTATTGTTTTGTTAATAAAATATCTTTCTAACTTGTTATTTTTGATCTATTGCAGATGAATTCGAAATTGCAGTGGATTTGATGAGCAGTTAGAGGATATTTGAAATATTATGATGTCATTTTAGTTTCCTAGTTTTTGGGATATCTCCCAGATTATGTAAAACAGTTTGATATTATCCACAGGGAGGTTTTACCCTGTGGAGAGACTTATAAACACCTATTATTTTTGTAATAATGATCATCCTCATTCGTGGGAGAACAAGGATATGGAATTTTAATACAGACTGAAGCAGAATTTGGTGTTTTGTTACAGCTTTAGCTTCTCATGATATCAATATTTTGTTTCATGTTATGTATATCAATTTGTATTTGGTTAATGACTACTTTAGCTATCTTAATCTTTTGCAAATGATATAATTCAATCAATATAATCCATATATGATTTCTTCCAAGTGTTTAAAGAACATAGCAATTGCTTGATTCAGTTTGTGAATGACAGATTTCTCTTCTTCACAAGTTGAATTATCAAATATAAGTTTTTGCATAACAGGTTTCCCTTATTGCAGAGATTTATAAATTATATAATTGTTATGATTTTTTATGTCTTGTTTGTCCTGTAAATAACTCAAAGAGCAGCACAACCTATCGTTTATGAGAAGCTTATGGATTAACCGGTGCGAGTTTCCTTCCTCCGACCAACTTCGAAGTCATCATACACAGGACAAATTAGGAGCGTTTCCAGGTCAATTTCTCATTTATTTGTATTAGTTTGTTTTATTAGTTTTAGTTAGTTTAGTTTGTTTTATTAGTTTTAGTTAGTTTAGTTTGTTTTATTTGTTTTAGTTAGATTAGTTAGTTTAGATTAGTTTTCTCTTTGGTTTTCTTAGGACCTTAGAGCAGCCAACGGAGCCGTTAAACTCGTCAGGGTGGTTCATTCCAAATGGCTTGGCTTATTAGACAACCCCGGACCGGTTCCACTCTCTCAGTTGACGGACTGTCAATTTCGCCCGTCAACACTATGGAGAGATGATGCAATGTAGTGGAGTAGTTATGAATGGCTAGGGTTTATCCTAGTCGCAGTCGCCAATGAAAATTTTTAACTTGTCTGCGTTGGAGTCGACTAATCTTAGAACTTTTTATGTAAAACCCACGTTGGACGTGTAGGTGTTTGTCGCTACCTAGAAGAAGCTCGCTAGCTGGAAGAAATCCACCCACTTTAGGAGTTGAGCAGAGTTGTTGGAGGTTATAGGATGTTGGATTTCTGAGAGGGGGGGGGGGTGAATCAGTAATAGAGCAATTTAATCCTTTTTAACTATATAATCCAAGTGTTATATCAATGTAGCATTATCATCCATTAACTGCAGAGTAAATAAGCAATGGACAAATGAACAATCATACACATACACAGTACACCAGTGTTTTACGTGGAAACCCAGAGCGGGAGAAAACCACAGAATGGTTTTTCTTATATGTCTTGAAGAATTACATTCATTGGAAGCACCAACTTCCTTTGTTTTCCAGTTGCAACTGGAAGGAGGCTCCAACCCCCTAATTTCTCATGGTACAACCTGAGGGAAGCTCCAACTCCCCAATTCTCTGGCTACAACCAGAAGGAGGCTACAACCCCCTATGTTCTCTGGCTACAACCAGAAGGCGACTACAACCACCTATCCTTGCCCCGTCCAACAGCCTTAACGTATAAGTAGAATGATGGAACCACTCTCACACTATCATAGTGAGATATACCGCTGTAAACCTGTACCAATCAACCTGTACCAATAACCTGAACCATGCATCAACCATGCATCAACTTGTACCTCAACCTGTAATCAACATGTACCATAAACAAGTGCATCAACCATGCACCAACCTGTACCTCAACCTGTACCATGAACAAGTGCATCAACCATGCACCAAACTTGTACAAATAACATGTCACAACAACCTGTCCAAACAACCTATCTCATCAATCTTATCAACCAAATTAGATCTTCTCACCAAGACAACTCTCAAAGATGTGCGTCAACCAAGCATAACACAACAACTCATAATCATCACCAAGATTAATATGTGATTCTAATAATATACCAATACAAGTATGTTACATCATCCATAAACCATGTGTCAACAATACTACTAACAAGTACCTCCAACCATGTACCAAGTATGTACCAATCATGTATCAACTACTCATCAACTATGACTCATCAAGATGTACCAACATCATCAACTATACACCTCATGTATGTGCCAACTCATCAACTACTTGTCTCAACCATGTACCCAACATGTACCTCAACCAAAAGCCCTCATCAATTTCATCATCCAAATATGATTTGTAACTTTGTAATAGACCTAGTGTATATGATCACATACCTGCAAACCTTGCTTAACTTTAACAACAAGAGACTAACATTTTCATCAAACTTTTATTTAGTCTCACATGACTAGTTTTGGATTAGTCAACAACCCTAACTTGAAATAATCATAACTATGTACTTGTAATGAATAAAGATCTGAAAATGATACACAATGTTCTTCAGTGTGTTTTATGCAATTCCTCCAGGTGTCACTACTTGGAACCTCTCAGAAAAGGAGTTATAGTAAAAATGGCATACCTTGCTGAATTCTGGCTTATTCTAGAGAGTGACCTTGTAGAGCGTGCCCCGCACAAAATATTTGTTGAATCTGTCTGAAAATGTTACACATCATACTATAGACTGTACTCTAACCAACACATTTGGTTTTACTGAATTTGGATCTGTTATGAAGAAGTTATGACGTTTTTACCCGAAACACCTATGTTAGACTAGTTTCAGGACTAGCCACAAACCCTATTTTCCACAGAGTGTAACTCCAAAAATACAACGAACCACAAGCTGAATTTTTTACCACAGATACTTGGATATGTTTCCTCAATGGAATAGAAATTTCACAATCTGAATCATTCTAGAAAAAAAGTTATTGTGAAAATGGTGAGATGACATGTAAATAACATACCTTAGAAAACATCATCAACAGAATTTATCCTCCCTTGAATTCCAGCCTTCTTTTCTTCACTTTCCCTCTAAAATTCGGCTTAGATATACCTTGGTTACTTTAGTCACCTATAAATATTCAATACAATCAAGTGTGATGTAAAATGAGAGAGCCTTGCCTCTTATTTATACTCTCCATATTCTAGGTCACTTAACCCATTTCTAGGTCACTTAACCTATTTTCCTCATTTTTAGGGTTAACCACTTTCCATAATTAGAAAGTTCTTCATTACTTTATCTTTTAAATATTCATCCTTGACTTTGTCACCTCATTTTATCATTTAAATAATCTTCTTTGATTTTGTCACTTCACTTTATTATTTAAATAATCATTCTTGACTTTGTCACTTTACTTTATCATTTAAATAATAATTTCTTCTTTTCAAGCTCTTTGACTCTTTGACCTTTTGGGGCTTCAAGTCAACATATTAGGGTCCTCCAACTTCGTAAGGCCATAAATCTCAAACCGTGAGGAGTTATGCGACGTTCCACATACCACCAGAAATGGAATGACATGTACTATCCATATAAAATAGTCTTACTTGAAAATATATCAAAACTCATACCATTATCCATCAAACAAACTTGGGTCCACTACCCAAACCTGGGTTCTCCAACTTCTCATGGCCATAACTCTCTAACCGTGAGGAGTTATGTGATGTTCCACATACCATCGGAAATGGAATGCCATGTACTATCCATCTAGAATAGTCTTTCCTTCGAATATATTAAAACTCATACCGTTATACATGAAACAACCTTGGGTTCATTACCAAAACCTTTGTGCTACCAAAATTCGCTACCGAACTTTCTCCAAGGGTTGACATCAATCAATAAGGGTTGACATCAATATAAAATATCACTCTCCAATGGTTGACATCAATGACAACCAACTATCCATCAACCTAAGCCAATTGTCTAGCAATCTCCCCCTTTGGCATTGATGGCAACACTAACATTGATGGCAACACTTAGTCATGATAAAATTCATGCTTATACTCCTCATCAATGTTTCTATCTCTCCCTCTTTGACATCAATGGAAAAGGGTATCTCCCTTTGGAGTTGCTCCCCCTGATTGAACTCTCCTTGGGGATGCTCCCCCTGTCCACATGCCTTTGATTTTTCTTTGTGTTTATAAGCCTCTAATTACTCTCTCTCCTTTCATATGAATAATATCCCCCCCTTTGACAAAGGGTATCACTCTGAAATCATATCGTTCATTCTCCCTTGTGACAATCACTCCCCTTGGAAACATGCCTCTATGCTCTCTCTCCAAGCATTTACCTTTGCATCTGATAAATCTCTCCCCCTTTGTCCTATTTATGGTGCTTCCTCGTGTACATGTAAGACATATAAGATAAGCATTCAAAAGCATTCATTTTGGAGTAGAAATTACTCCTAGTCTCTAGCGAAGATAATCAAGGGCTTCTCATGGAAGCGATTTTGTAAAAATGTATGTCACGTGTTCTTTTGTTCCCACGTATTCAACTCTGATGTTCTTCTCTACAACCTGATCCATAGAAAGTGATACTTGATTGGAATGTGCTTCATCTTGGAGTGCATCACTAGGTTTTTTGAGATACTGATGGCGCTTGTATTATCAATAGATTGGAATGGGCTCATCATACTCAACCTATATATTTGTCAAAGTTTGTTTCATCCATATAACATTTGTACAACATGATGTTGTTGCAATATACTCTGCCTCGGTTGTAGATAAAGATACTGATGATTGTTTCTTGCTTAGCCAAGATACTAAACACTCACCCAAGTAGAATGTTTCTTCACTGGTGCTTCGTTGGTCATCAATGCAACATGCCCAATCTGCATCTGTGTAGGCAATAAGTGATAGATCCTTTCCTTTTGGATACCATAATCCAAACTCTTATGTTCCTTTGAGATATCTTACATGTGATTCCTTTGATGCTGCTTAAAATCATGCCACCTGTCCAACTGCCTACATTACATCTGGTCTGGATGTTGTCACATATAGTGGGCTACCAATTATTGACATGTATTGCCTCTGATATGTAGACTTTGGATCATCATATTTTCTCAACTTGCAACTGGTTTGCATGGGAGTGATAACTGGTTTGCAATCTTCCATTCCGAATCTCTTTAGCATTTCTCTAATATACTTAGTTTGAGAAATAAAAATTCCTTAGTTGCTTTGACGTATCTGAAAACCTAGAAAGAATGATAGTTCTCCAAGTAATGACATTTCAAATTCATTTTGCATATCCTTTGCAAATTTATTGATGTAGAGGTTGTTGTCTGTGTTTCCTTTCCATAGCTCGTAGGGAGTTTTGTCATTGTTGTTTCTGAGCATTACTCTGTTTTGAATGTGAACTGTTGTATGCACTTCACGTGTCCAAAAAATATATGTCAATTTGGAATCCATTAGCATTGTTCAAGCCCTTTCCTGTGTAATTATCATCCATTATGATAATGTTCCTTTGTCTCTGAACCACTCTTTGAACCAATCTATCAATCCATTCTCTCGTCCATACCATCTAAGAATCTACTTGCGCAACTATCCATAATGCTAACCCATTTATCACTATACTATCATGAAGTCTCGATTAATCCATCAAATTGTACTTCTGCTAACTGATTGTTCTGGATCTGTCTTCTCAAAATCTGCAAGCTGCTCGAAGGATGGTTCTTTGGTCTGTCACAGCTATCACATAGACTCCCCCTATCTAATATTCATATTACCTGGGAGTCTCTAAGCCGAATGGCTCAAAACAATTCCTACTCTGATGTGTATTCATCATCATCTTCATTGGTAGATTCATTATCTCTCTTAGCTCTGACTTATTTCTTTATGTCTGTGGATTCATCTTTCACTACAATGCCTGAAACTACAATCTCTTGAACCTGTTCCTTATTTACTTGTCCTTCCTTTCTTTCAGTTATTTTCGAAACCTTTCTGTATCTGACATCTTTCTTTTTCTCTGTAGAATTTTCTTCATCTCGTTTTATTGCCAATCTTGCGATCTCTGGTACCTGGTCTTTGTTCACATGTTCTTCCTGTTTTCTTATCCATATTTTCTTATATCTAATATCAATATTCTCTTTCATGGAAGTATCGATCATGCTTATACAATCACTGTCTATGTGTCCATAGTTATGACATTTGTAACACTCAATGTTACATGCGACCACATAGACACTTCTTGTTTGAACATTTCTTTTATAATCCCTACAATCTGCAACCTTATGTCTAAAGTTAGTACAATAAAAACAATGACCATAAAATAAATTTGCATACCTGGGAGTGAATGATGTTCTTTGTGGCGTAGTCCTTCTGAATTTTTTCTTTGACTGATCATGATCATGATTGAAGATTCTTTGTGGCTTGAACATGGATGGTCTTCTTGAAGATGTATCTTCAATAATTTTCTTAGATTCCAGTTGACCATGATTCCTTCCTTTGAGTACAACTGCATAACTCTTTCTACTTTCTTCATTCTTCTTTTCTAGCAACGTAGAGTGTTTCTCTTGATTCTCTACAATTGATGTGGATGTTTTTGTCTCTTCAACGTTCTTGTTGAGATTGACTATTTTGACTCTTAGTGTGACAACTTCTTCTTCAATATTCCCAACCTCTTCTTCTTTCTTCATTATATGACACTTCGTGACCTCTTTTGTTCTCTTTGCTTCTTCAAGTTGGATTTTCAATGTAATTATTTCTTCTTCTTGACCAAACTCTTCCTCAAGTTGGTTTAAGTCATTGGTTGTTTCCTTGAGATGATCCATTAGTATATTTTCTCTCTTTTCTGCTTCTTCCTTTTGTGCTACTATGTTGGCTTCTAAACATTTCTTTTGATATTCTAGAGTTTCTTCAATTCTTCTGGCCTCTTCTAGTTGATCTCTTAAATTCTTGATGACCCGCTAATATTTTTCGAAACCTTGAACACTTTCCTTTTGCTTCATCAATTCTTTCTTGGATGACTTGTTTTCTTCTCTTTCATTCCTTAGATATTTAATTGCACTGATCAATTTTTCTCTGTAATCAACTTCTGCTTCTTCATATTCTTCCTCTTATGAATTTGTCTGACATGATGAGCATCTTTCTTCTTGTTCTGTATCTGCATCTTCTTTGGCATTTTCAGAATCTGCGATGGGTGAAGAATATATGTCATGTAACTTATCCCAAAGTTCTTTGGATGATGAACATTTACCAACCTTTTCTCTTATCGGATTAGGTAATCCTTCCCAGATGAAATCCATTGCTATTTTGTTATTCTTCTTCAATTCCTTCTTGGTTTCAGTCTTTTCCCTTTTTGAACTATCATATCCTGTAACAACTGATAGCCAAAAATAATGTCCCTATGCCTATAAAAATACTTCCATCCTTATGCTCCACATCTCATACTTAAAACCATTCTGACCATTAAACATTGGTACTCCATTCTCAGAATAATCCATGATCTCCTTCCAGTGGTTAAACTGTTTCCTGAAGGAACCTCGCTCTGATACCAATTGTTGGATTACTGAGAGGGGGGGTGAAATAGTAATAGAGCAATTTAATCATTTTTAACCATATAATCCAAGTGTTATATCAATGTAGCATTATCATCCAATAACTGCAGAGTAAATAAGTAATGAACAAATGAACAATCGTACACATACACAGTACACTAGTGTTTTACATGGAAACCCAAAGTGAGAGAAAACCACATAATTCTTTTTCTTATATGTCTTGAAGAATTACATTCATTGGAAGCACCAACTTCCTTTGTTTTC
>ML793269.1:7497-19877 GCA_009831015.1 Picea engelmannii | reverse complement strand
TATGAAATCCTTTCACATGGGGACAATGTTCCCACCTCAGAAATAGTAGGAATACCTTTTTATAATGTTGGTACTTCCCTTGAAGACCTTATTGTGGATTAAAACCCCGACTTTGCTTCCTCACTGAAAGTGGAGAGAAATATCCCTGAGCTAGAAGAGGATATTCCTAATATTCTCTTCCTTCCATCGGAAAAAACCTTGCTCAATATAGTGTTTTCTTGGAAGATGAGTCAAATATGGAAGAAGAGAAGGAAGATATTGCAAGAGAAGGAAAAAATCCATAGAAGGGTTGGCAGGAAAACACTTAAAAGTAAGCAAGAAGAGGAAACTAAAAAGGCGAAAGAGCTAAGGTGTCAACCTACAATAGAAAGATTAATAAAAAACCCTAGAATCTCAAGGAATTAAAGTGGAACTAACTAGTCTGAAAGTGGGACCCATAAACATGTCAATAAATGATGAAAATCGTCTCTTGGAGCTGTAGGGATATGGGAGGAAGGAATAAAGTAGAAGTAGTAATGGACTTGAATAAGATAGAAAAAACCTGGGTATTCCTACTCTAGGAGACTAAATTAGAGGTTGAAGAATCCATAATCAAGTGTAAAAGACTTTAGAAATATTGTGAAGGACAAGCCATCAGAGCTCACAGATCCTTTGGGGGACTCTGTACTCTATAGAATAGTACTTTCCAATGGTTAAATTCTTTCCAACAATCACAACATTGGTTGATGACAAACCTCACTCATCTACATACAAGTGAGATCTTTAACATAATTAATGTGTACATGTCATTTGTGTACTCATAAAAAGTTGATTGTTGGGACTCTCTCATAGCATTAAGAGGATTTGAATTTTGGGACATAAGTATTGTAGTTGGTGACTTCAATACCACTTTGGTCCAGAAGGGCTAGTATTGTTAGAGATAAATTAAGGGATCAGATGGAGGACTTGATCTCATTTGGGGATATTGTTGATATAAAACCCATTAGGGGGTGTTTTACCTAGACCAACAAGTGGGTGAGATCCAAGGATATTGTTGCTTGTTTGGATAGGTTTTTAGTTCAAAGTTCCTTCCTTGAGATCATTTACTTGGGTTCTTCTAGAATCATTATGTGGGCTACTTATGATCATCGACCCATCTCTCTTCAACTTTCAAAATTCCAAATTATGGCCCTGTCCCATTTAGGTTGAATCCTTTATGGTTACAAAATTATTCTACTTTAGATGTCATCTCTAGATCATAGAGTGGATGGATAATTGGATCACATGTATACATCCGGGAACAAAAGTTAAAAGCTACAAAAAAATGTCTTAAGGAGTGGGCCAAAATATCGTACACTCCACCAAAAAGGGAGATCTTAGAATGCAAGGAAAAGTTAATTCATATACAAGGTAGATTGGAGCACGAACAAGTTACGACAACATTGTTAAAGGAAGAGCAATACAATTTCAATAAAAATAAGAAAGTGTTACATGTTGAGGAATCAATATGGAGATTAAAATCTTGAAGTTTGTGGTTAACAATTGGAGATAGAAATAACAACTTCTTTCATAAACAAGTTAAGGCCAAACTCTGGAGAAATAATGTAAAGGAAATCAAAACACCAAGTGGGGAGTTAAACTCCTCCTTTGAGAAGATAAAAGAAGCAACATTGTCACATTTCATATCCTTATGCATATAGAATGGAGGAGTTGACTTGAGAGACTCAACGACTTTTCTAGAAAGCATTCCCTCTTTGGTCTCCCACGAGGAAAATTCCATCATAACTAAGGAGATATTCGAGGATGAAATTAAAAAAGCGGTTTGGGAACTTGCTCCGGATAAAGCCCCGAGTCCATATGGGTTCACTATTCATTTCTACCAAGGGTGTTGGAATATTATCAAATATGAGCTTATTAGGATGATTAAATATGTGCATAAGTATTTTAGGATTGGGAGAGCATCTAACACTTCCTTTCTAGCTCTTATTCTAAAAGAAGAGAATCCTTCTTCCTTCTCTCGATTATGACCCTCTCCTTATGTAATGCCTCTTATAAAATTATGACAAAGATTATAGCTAATAGACTCAAGCTCCTTCTTCCAAAGATAATATCAAAGAATCAAGGAGGGTTCGTGGAAAAAAGGAAAATCATGGATAACATTATCTTGGTATAAGAGGCGATTCATTCCAACAAAAAGAAAGGTGACAAAGGTATGCTGATCAAGTTAGATATGGCTAGCACATTTGATCGAGTTAGATACTCTTTTCTTTTTTATGTTCTTAGGAAATATGGTTTATGCTCTAAGTTTATCAATTGGATCTATGAACATTTAGCAATCCTTGGATATCTCCCTTAGTCAATGGGTGCCCATTAGGATTCTTCAGAGCCATCATAGGCTTTAGACAAGGTTGTCCTTTGTCTCCTCTCGTATATATTATCATGGTTGAATCTCTTAACAAGCTACTAGAAGTTGAGTGTAATAATGGGAATCTTCCAGGTTTAAAAGTAATGCATGGATTCAAGAGTATTAATCACTCTCGATACCTCTCACGATAAATTTCGCCATGGGAGGGTGTGGGAAATGGTATCAATGTCAAAGATATTTATTTCTCTCTTTCCCCATGGGAACATTGAAATAGCATGTTGAGGGGAGCAAGGTTGTCAAAGTTGGAATTTGACGGGTAAATTGGCCATCACGAGGCAATTTAGCTATCAAATACAATGAACACTCCACTTTACCCATCATCAAACAAATTTGAAATATGTAAAATGTTTAATAATTTGATTATAAACGTCAAATTAGACGGGTGGCATCGATTTGAAATTGTAACCCTAGAGGGGGTGAGACCCCCCCTTTTTTAAATTTCTCTTCATTAGCACCATGGTCATGGGAGATGTCTAGCCACTCTCCTATCACCAACATGACATTGTAATGACATTTCTCTTTTTTTTTTTCTATTGTGGTTCACAGCGTGAAGCTAGATACGTCCATGGTAATCCCCCATGAAATCTGGAGATCATAGGAGGGTCAAGTGTTTCGAGAATATTTGGCTCACAAGGAGCAACCTGTCACATAAATGAGACTTGAACCTGGGTGGGGAGGAGAAAATTCCCCACCCCAACCAATTGAGCTACAACCACTTGAATTTAAAAGTTGAAGGACATGGGGGTGGGCTTTGATCCACTTATGTGTGCACGTGTCACGATACCATTTAATACAGTATCTCTGGGTGCAACCACACATTCTACCACTACCTCAAGGTGCCCCCATGGCTCCAGGTAAAGCCCTCATGAGAATTGAACCTTGCTCAAGGGTGAAAAACTCCTCGCTTTCCACCATTGGGTCCAACCCCTTTGGGAATGACATTTCTCCTTCTACTAGCAAAACCCCTTCATTCGCTTTACAATCCACTTTTCCATTTAGACCTCATTGTACTTAAAAGAAAGATATAAACCAAAAGCTTTGAACTAGAGAAGTCGTTTTGCTAACAATTCTAACAAGTCATAGTTCATAAGGTGTCTTCCCTAGCATCAAAGTTTTGACAATAAACATTGAATATCCTCTAACAATGCCCTCTGTAACACTTAATCCCTTAACAAAAAATCAAAGCTTTTGCTTTTTATTAATAATGTGACCTAAACCCCAATTTTTTTTTATGTTTATGTGTCTTTTGAGATCAAATATAATCCAATTACACCTATTGTCCATTCATTTAATATCAATGTTAATGGACATGTAAATGTTACTATGTATGGGTGATTAATCATGGGAAATGGATTTAGATAAAAATGAGAGAATATAGAAAGAATCCCATAACCTTTTACATAACTTCATAACTTTTTACATGTGGATATGATTTTTAACCAAAACATCAAATTAAAATGTCATCATGAACACTTATTTTTAATTTTTTAAAATGAAAATGTATAATACTACTATGTATTATGTATTGGTGATTAATCATGGGAAATGAATTTAGATAAAAAGAGAATATGGAAAAAATCCCATAACCTCATAACTTTCTAACTAAAACATCAAATTAAAATGTCATCATTAACACTTATCTTTAATTTTCTAAATGAAAATGTATAATACATTAACACAGAATGAGTGAAAGGGGTTTAAAAGATAACGAACAATGCTTAGTCAGAGAGAGAGAGCGCATGAAAAAGATGGCAAGAAAATAAATATAAAGAAATAAAATTGACTTATATTAATACCCATCATGAACTAGAATTGGAAATATTTTACATAGATTTATGAAGTACAAGTTTGGTTTGAAAAGAAATCATCACTTATGTCTGACTATGTTAAGCTTGGCTTCGATCTACTAGATGAGATATTTCTAAATGGATAATTCTTAATCGATGTTTTTATGTAATTTTAAAACACGGTGTATTTAAAATCAAAATATAAAAATGATATTGTTGTTAAAGAAACAATAATAAGGAAAAATAAAGTAGAGACAAAGAGGTTTGTTGTCCAGAAGAATCTCGATTTGTAATTTTGACTTATAAACTACTTACACAATAATTGTAAAGAAAATGGAATCATGATGACCAAATATGATTGTGTTAATGTGGTAATTATTATGGTGTGTGGGAAGGAATAATGAACTTTCTCATTATTAAAATCACGAAAGGTGACTTTGTATTTCCTTATTTAAGTTTTTTTAACTAAAATTATATTTATGCACTAGATGAATAACTATGGATAAAGAGATGATGCAATGTAGTGGAGTAGTTATGAGTGGCCAGGGTTTATCCTAGCTGTAATTGCCACTGAAATTTTTGAAACTGTCTGTGTTGGAGTTGACTAATCTTAGAAACTTTTATGTAAAACCCACCTTGGACGTGCAGGTGTTGGTTGATAGCTGGTAGAAATCCACCCACTGTAGGAGTTGAGCAGAGTTGTTGGAGGTTGTAGGAAAAGGGCCACCACCTACAATATTACAATTAATTGAGATCCCAGCATGCACTAAAAGTTTCTCAGTAGCATGTGTTGATATTTGCAAAATCTTAGTGATTGTGTTCTAGGGTTTATTTGATCTCTAGAGGGGGTGGTCGCCCTCCCTCAGAAATTGACACATTTTTTGTGTTAGTCTCTTCCCTTGGAAAATCAGTTAAGCAGGCTCCTTCTCGATTTGTCGAACAACTATAAGAGATACATTAAATTTCTCTCACGCCTAATAATGCATGTTAAATGGTTTTGAAGCTTGTAGATAGAGGCCTAATCGGGAAATTTAATGGGATCTGGCCCTCCCTTAGGACCATGGTGAATTGAATTCAGAAAAATTGGGTAGGGTTAATCAAAGGCCAACTCTCACATTAATTATGTGGCCGAGGGTTTTATACATTTTATTTTGAAACCAAGGAAGACAAGGATTTAATATCCCATAGTGGACTCAAGGACTATATTTCAATAGATGGACATAGGATTTTAATCCAGAAAATGACATCCCTTGTGGAGCAGTTCTTGGATATGCCGCTTGATCTGCTCATTCTCTAACAAAGAGCGACGGTAGACTGGACCATTGGGCAACAATGTGTCGGGGGTTAGATCGATGGAGTGCTTGACCTGACAGTGCAGAGGTACCCCGGTAGGTGAGGAGAAGATATTTGAGTATGCTTCCATGACTTTATCCACTTGGTTCTGTTGTGTGGAGAGGTCGGCCGCAGAGACCCTGGATGTGGCTGCAATATTTCACTCATTCTGAGAGCGAATCACAGAGAAGACAAACTTCCCCATTTGAGAGATGACCTTCCTGCATTGCTTGGCATATATCAAGGAAATAACACTAGGTGGGACTACCTTTGATATCCTGTACAATTTATTTTTCAAAGTAATAGTAACACTGCGAGGCCTAGACTCATATACAACATGGTGTTTCCATAAATATGGTTGGCCCAAAAGAACATACAAACTTCAAGAGGGGCAACATCACACAATACCTCGTCTTTGAAGGGCTTGATGATGTATGACAAGCGACATTGTTGGATGACACGGATGCCGCTTCCTTGGCGGAGCCATCCGATGGTGTAGGGTTGCGGGTGCGGCGTTATCAGCAAGGCGAGTCGCTTGACAACCTCTGTTGAGATGAGGTTCTTCTAGCTACCACTATCAACGATGAAGTGCAACAGGGTACCCTTCACCCACATCCGTGAATGAAAAAGTTGCTCTCCTTCCTCTGGCTCATCTGGTTCATTGGGTTGGAGCTTGGTGGTAGCAATGATAGCATTGGGTTCTGCATCAATTATCCGTCTCCCCCTTTCTGGTTCTGACTCAGAGTCGGAACCCGCATTTGATTCAGAGGCTTTCACCTCATCCACCAACGACTTCTTTGAGCGGCAATCGACATTGTTATGCCAGGGGTTCTTATGGAAGTCGCACCACTTCTCGGTATCTTTCTTTGTCTTTCCCGTGTCCTTCTTTGCTTGGGGCCTGGACTAGTTTTTCTGAGGAGGTCCATCTTTTCTCTATCCTTTGTTCTGCGGGTTGGGGCCGCCCTTTCTTGGCTTTTGTTGTGAGGGGTTCCTAGGCCCAAATTTCTGCGTCTTTTGTTTGAGCTTCTGCTCGATTTTGACAGCATATCGGTAAGCCGCACCCAAGGATGAGATGTACAGAAACTCCATTTCGGCCTGGATGTATCTATGGAGACTATCGTGATACTTAATCACTAGATGTCGCTCATAATATTTGATACCCATCTTGGTGCGCAAGGTATGGAAGATATTTGTGAACTCGAGCACTGCTTGGTCTCTTTCCTGCTGCAGTGTGGTCCATTTTGTATATAGGTTGTCATAACTTCCAACATGGTAGTATTGTTCCTTAATAGCATCCTTGAAGGACTCCCAGGTGACCGCGACTGTAAATAATGAGGGTTCCTCTGTTTCCTTCTACTCACAAAAAGTTTCCCACCAATCTTTGACATGGGGAACGGCTTTGAGGAGCGCAAAAGTAATCTTTTTTCTATTCGAGAAGTTATGGACAAAGAAATACGCTTCTAACAGATTCAACCATTTGTCTACAACATTTGCGTCTATCTGACCTTCAAATATAGGAATATTGAAGTTGATTTGTACCTTTAAGGGGGAGACACCTCTTTTGAGGAAGATGTGTCGCCTGTTGGTAGCCGCCGAAGGATTTGTGAAAAACTATCCATCATCTCGTTCCTTTGCTGCGTGAGGGATTCCTTGAGCAACATTTTGAAGGGATCTCTTGTCCTGTCATATTTCTTTTCTCCCGCCATGAGAGGTTGCTTGGGCGTGCGAGAGATTTTGTACTAAAGAGAAACAAGCTTGAGACCAATTCTTTGTACCCTGACCTCGTTGGGGATATGCATTAAGAATGACAAGGATCAGACCGCTCTGATACCAATGATCTGGATTTTATGAGCATAACGAAATGAATACAGATTATTATCAAAAGATGCTTAACACAGAATAACAGATATAGAGTAAAATTGGTTTCTATTCAATAAGGAAATAAGCTGAAACTGTAAAATGCAGTGGAAAACAAGCTTGCTAGAATGATGGTGGTCTCTGAGAAGAGATGTGACGGCTGCGCTCATTCGCAAGAAGATGATTACAATGAGACTCTCAAGGAATTTTTACAATAAACAGGAATGTCAAAAAGCCTAGACATCCAAAAATCTAACCCTAGGAGATGAAACGCCAAAAGTCATGCGCACCCTGTTTGGGTAAGTTACTACATCAACTTCCTGGGGTCATAACTTTTGCACACGATATTAGTTTTAGGTGCACGATAGCCCGTTGGAAAGGTCTATTCGAGGAATACACATGTGTCCTGTGTCGATCCCCAAAAATGTTGATTGTGGTGAGCCCTAAAATCGTTGTTTAGGGCCTCAAAATGGCCCCGAAAGTCAAGGACCCGAAAACTAGGAAAAAAATGTCGAACTAGACAACTGCCAAAATGAGCCAGTTGAAATAGGTGGGAGGCCACCGACATCCATCTGGATCAAAAGAAAATGACATGGCCCGCTGAAAAGTAGCTCCAACATTCTTCAATCCAAAATGCATTTTTCTATATGAGAATGTACCCCAAGGACAAATAAAAGCCATTTTATGTTGGTCCTCGGGCTTGATATTAATTTGATTGTACCATGAAAAACCATCCATAAAAGAAAAGGCCTCACAACCCGTACATTCATTGGTGATCTGGTCAATAAATGGGGTTGGAAAATTGTCTTTCGGGTAAGTTCAAGTCGCGAAAGTCCATACATACGCGGATTGTACATTGCTTCTTGTTGACAGGAACATGGTTCGATACCCATTTCGTCAATTGCACGGGGTAGATGAAATCGATTTTGATGAGTTTATTTACTTCAAACTTTATCGTCGATGCCTTACAAGGATTGACCAGGAAAAGATTATGTTGGACAAGTTTAACATCAGGATAATTTGTGATCTCGTGTTCAACAATACGTGGATCAATGCCTGGCATCTCCTCATAAGACCAGGAAAAAATGTCGCAGAATTCTTTAAACAATTCACTGTAGATCCGAATCTGTTCGAGAGGGAAATCCACTCCAACGAAGATATTTTCCATGACGCCAGGGGTTTTAGAGATGTTGATAGGAATCATTTAAAAAATACTTTCCATGTTGCCCTCGACATAGATTCCGTGCATAGATAGAGGGTTAATAGGACAAGGGGAATCTCCATTCATGGTTGTAACAAACTCTCCTGGCTCTATTTTCTTAAGCTTGGCTAATAAATAAGATATGTGGTGAATATCATCCTAAGGTCTTTCTGGCCCAGTCATTGCGTTCAGGATTGCCTCATTAGAGGGCATGACTAAGTCTAAAGGGTTGTGAGTGGCAAGAGAGTCTTGAGCCCAAATAGGCTCGAGAACAGGATCCAGCTCCCGTGGGGGAGCCAAATTAGGGTTGGCCAAAGCTTGCTGGACAATACTGTACGCAACCTTGGCAGCATATAAGGGCATGGCCATGCCAAGGTTCCCTACCCATTCCATCGAAGTCGATGGGGAAGGTAAAATCCATAGGTCTTCAAAGTAACTCGTTCTAAAAGACGTGACCTGAAAGATCACAACCTTCGGCTAGTCAGGGACAACAAAAAAAAACCTAACATCATTGGCAGGCGACGGATAATCAAAAGTCCCCATTAAATATGGAAACAATTTGACACCTAAATTGATAGTACCTAGCTGTAGGTTGTCAATCATCAGGATCGTGGATGCCCCGAATGAAGGGTCAGGACGGGAGAAGGATAACTGATCAATGATTATGATCCAACCTTCATGAGGAAAACATAAGGCCTAAAAAAGGGTGGATACAACCGGTGTCATAGCGTAGGTCCAACTTTGTCTTAACAAAAGATTCTAGTCGAGAGACACATCAACTACTTCTACCTCGACACACACAGTTTTTCCCTCCAACTGCATGGGTAAAGAGGGAATTATACCATGTGGTATGAACGATCGATCATCTAACACAGTTAGAAACGTGGGCGACGGAGACAACTCAGGTTGGTCGATGGACTTCCAACATGCCAACGACATCACGCGAGTTGAGGCACCCTCATCAACCACCGTATGGAAATTTTTATGTGTCAATGATTTCATGGTGTATGCAACTACTATCTGAAAAGCGACATGGTGAGGAAGACGAGGTTTATGGTCTGTAGGGTAAAAAACAATCATTCCTGAGTTATTAGTCTCAGCCGCTGCCAAGGCAGACAACAACTCTTTTCTCTGTGAGGGGAAACTCTGGAGAACTTCCAAAGCAAACATCACACAAGGAGTTTATGCCAAATCCTCCACCATGGAGTAATTCTGAGCATCCCTTGCATTTGGGTTGTGAGAATCCTTTTTGAACACACCTTTAGGGATGCGAGTCATCGTTTCTACCACTGTCTTCTCAATTTGAAGAGGATTCAATGGGTTGGAGGCCTCTTTTCCCTTCTCAACAAATTCTGGCATTCCGTAGTTATGAGCCCTGGTCGATAGATGAGCTTCGAATTTCATCATATAAATGTTTGCGGCCCCATTATTATTATTGGGCGTGGGGGCTCCTTGACTGCCCCCATGCGCGCTCGTGTATGAGGAAGCTTGAGCCATACTTTTCCCTTGTGTAAAATGGTTTGTTAACACGACAAGTTGTTGTTGTGCCAATAGCTTTTGGGCTGCCTCAAGCTGAGGGCATTGGTGAGTCAAGTGGTCATTCGTGCAAATCTTACACAAAAACTTCACCTTTCTCTTTTTTTTTTTACCCTCACCAACATTATTTGCAGCCTTCTTATCCCCCTTACCCTTCTTTTTTTTATGTTTCCTTTTTCCCTCGGTTTGTTGGTTAACCTTGGGATTTGTCGATTGCACACTGTGTACATCCGACGTTTGGGTCACGGGGGCAACCGATCTAGGAGTTTGGCTAGCCACAGTATGTTGAAATGATAACTGTTGTAACTGATTAGACAACATATATGTGGGCTTGCTCTATGTTGAGCCTACTATTCCATCAATGTGAGGCCTAGAATTTTGTTTGGATTTGTCGAGAGTCGATTGTGGTGCGTTGATTAAGATCTCATATATCATATTGGATTGAGAGTAAATAAGCTCCAACTGCTGGGCTCTCATGATAGCCTCTTCTTTGGAAAAAACCCCAGATGTTGCGACGTCTTTGGACATGCAAGGAACCAAAGACTTTAGGAACCACTTGAGAAAAAATGTGGGAGGGACCTTGAGTTTGATCAAACTCTTTCATCGCCGCCATTCTCGGATGTGATCCAAGATATGGTCAGCTTTCATCTGCTTGAAGTTGGCTAGTAACTCGGTGTCGGCATCGTATCTTACTGGTAACTGGAAATGGTTTAAGAAAGCCATAGCCAAGTCTTTAAAGTAAGCATACTTCGAGCTGTCGAGCTCGATATACCATTTCGTGGCACCCCCTATAAGAGTGTGTTGAAACAAGCGCAACTGAACAGAGCCATCCTTTAATGAGTTGGATGAGCACCATAAGTGAAATATCGTCACGTGATCACCTGGATCTTCGCCAGGCTTGCCTTCAAAATCATGGATGTTCGAGGGAAACTTAGTCGACGTGGGGGGCCAATGCGGATCATGACATATCGGGTCGTTTAATAATATGGACAAGTCTAACAAATGCAGAGTTGCCAAAAAAGGTAGTCTTGGTTGTGGCGTTATTTACATGAAAAGAGGGGCTTGGATTTTGGCTGGCACCAGGTTGCCAAGAAAAGTTTGACTACTGGCTAGGGTTTTGGTAGAGACCATGGTGGCCCTATCTAGCAAAAGGGACTTGCATTTGATGCTGCATCTTCGGCTGATTACCGAAGTTAGATGACATGGATTATGTAGGGATTTCTCCCTGTACAGTGTTCCAAGGACCTTGGTTGGGGATGCCCCTAGCCGACCCTCCTGGAATAGGTATTGAACCCTGCCTGTGGTTCCACTGAGTGTGGGAGGGTTTTCCCCCGATCGACATCCCTTGTGATGGAAACAATCCCTTCCAAGGATTCCCAAGACCTTGTGAGGATTAAACTCCTGTCATCACTCCCTACGAAGGAATGAAACCTTGCATAGGGTTTTTTTGACCAAAGACAGGGTTTCCCCCAATCGAGAAAGAAGATGATGTAAAAGCGTTATTTCAAAATGCATCGAACAAAGAAAACGACATTGATCCCACCAGGGTCGTGTAGGATTGAGGTCCATGGCTCCCTCCACTGAACAAACTATGGTTGATATTAAGCTCGATCAGTTGCTAAAAAGTGCCTCCAAGCGAAGGGGACAGAGGAGGGATGTGACCTCCACCATAAGGAATGGCGTTGAACGGGGAAATGGTGCCCACGACGGCTCCTTGCAAGGGATAATTAGAGCTCCATGCCCCAAGACCAACGATCTGTAGAGTATAGTAGGTGAGAACCGAGTTAGAGTCAAAACCTGGCATCCCATATGAAAAGGGAGCGCCATACGCGTTCTGTATGGAGGGAACAGTGGTTAAATTCGTCGAAGGAATTGTGCCACTACCCAAAGTAGTGGGCATCTGGACATTCGTAGTCCTGATAGGTGGAGGTGGGGGAGGAGGTACAACACCCCCTCCTGCGACAATTGAGATGGGAGTATGAGGACTCCATAACGAAGTAACACTAGTTGCTTCCGTCACCGCTCTTCGAATGAACTGTTGTTTAGGTGAAGTCATGATCCAGGATATTTTCATCGAGTGACTTATAAAGAATTGCATTAAATGAGCATAAATTAAAGTGCACCATTAAAAAAGGAAAATCTCAATAATGAAGAGACATAAGCATCAAATTTTAAACACAAAAACTTGATAACAGAGTTCATCCCTGGTGGACTACATCACTGGGTCCTGCTCTCAAATGGGTAGGCTTTTTCATTAACTCAA
>ML793268.1:191140-206250 GCA_009831015.1 Picea engelmannii | reverse complement strand
AACATTATGAGATAAAATTCATGTCTGAAAATTTTATTTTCCTATATAAAATAGATTTCAGAAATTAATAGTTACAAATCATTATGTTATGCTAACAATTATGTGGATAAATAAAAGGTTGAGGAAATTGTAGGTAGAATGGTATTAGATGTGGTAGGGATGTAATCCCATACACAAAACCAATTATGTTTTCTACAAAAGCCAAGCATTATGACAAAAAACCTCATGCCTGGGAATTTTATCTCCTGTATATAAACAAATTTGAGAAATTAAAAAAAAAATTGTTATGATATGCTAACAATTACTTTGGCTGATTAAAGGTTGAAAAAATGCAGGAATAATGATATTGGCTATGCAATTTTTGTAAGACATAATAAACATTGATTCCTGCAACTGCAAGAGCCAAGCAAATTCTGAGAAGGAAGCTCATGCTTGGAAAAGTTTGTTTTACTTTATAAAACATAATTGAATTTTATGACTGAAAATTATTATAATGATATCTCATTATGGTTGTTTGTCTATAATACAAATGAGATGTTTTATATGGAAGATAGTATCTCAGGAAAAAAATAACTAGAAGGAAATCAAGCTCAATGATGAATGAATAGAATGAACAAATTCCAATGTACTTGTTTCAACTAGAGTTCTTGGAGCCACAACTCTGAAACTTCCTGACCGAGTGCACTAGATCCATGGAGATAAGTGGAACAACCTGAGGGACTGCATGGAAGAGAAAGGTGTTCATTTATTTGGGTAGTGTACGATGATAAGGAAGGAGAGATTTTCGGTTGGAATTGTTGCCAGAAATATAAATTCTGAAGATCATTACACATGTTTTGGGTTGAAATTCCTATGTATGCATGTTTTATTCTAGTCTAGAGTACCTATCTATATAAGAAATTGGATGGATTACCTATGTGGATTAATACCACGGAGACTAGATTTGTTGTATGAAGAACACAAGTATGGTGTTGTGCACTGAGGATAATGCCAAAATAAGGGGAGGGGGATGTAACACCCAGATTTTAATCCCTATGGAATATAATTTATTATGTAAATGTGACATTAGGATGGTGAGTTGATAATTTTGAATTGGGGCTGGAGTGCGTAGGAAATGTAAGACTTATATATACATTGATACAAAAAAACATTGTTTTCTACAAGACAAACAAGGACAAGCGATAGGGGGATATCAGTCCACGAGAGAGGGGGATAAATGGGCTATGTATTTTTATTATATTTTATTTTCCCATTTTGGTTCTAATTGGGAAAAGTGGTTACATGAGTTTCTTGGGAGGAATTCCACGTGGTTCGTGTTTTCATATAATTATATAAACATCCCTTGTGGGTTGTTTTGGGGTTTCACTTGTTCTTCTCCATTCACTCTTACACCCTTCTCACTCTTTTGTTTTTTGTGCCACATTCTTCCTAATTCGTGTGTTTTTGTTATGAGCATGGAAACAAATGGTTGGAAGAAGAGATTCATTTATAGATGGATTTAATAAATTACTAATCATTCCAGGAAGGAACAGATTTCTTAGTGCATGAGATTGATGGAAGTTCAGAAAGAATTTTCCATAACTGAGAATTCGTGGAGTTTCCAGTATGGATATTTCCTTACCAGTCGCCCTAGATCCCTAGAGATAAATGGAAAAGGTTGAGGGATTGTATGGCATATAAAGGTTTTCATTTATTTAGGTTTTACAGGATGCAGGGAAAGAGAGATGGAAATTAGTGTTTGTTGTGTAGTTGGGAAACCTGAGAGCTAATTAGCTAACTATTGTGTGTTTTAGATTTGTCCTAGGACCCATCCTTGTGGATTCATAGCCTTGGATCGGGGGTGACCAATTGTTGAGAGTAAATGAACAACAATTTATATGGTTGGGAGTAACGTCCTTGGTCTGCATCCAATTGGTAAATGTTTATTTTTAAATATAATCATTCTCTATGTTTGATGTATAATGTATATTCCATTGTGTATTTAATTATCTCTGAGATGTATTTTTGTGTGCATTCTTGCTGGTTATTTTTTGTGCATGGCACACCATTTATTTATTTTATGTTGTAGCATGGATCTTGATAAATGCATGTGAGTCTTTCATGCTTAATTTCGAATTAATTATTATCATAATTCAAAATCATTTTTGAAGTGATTTTTTGAGGTAGTATGGTCATCCTTTGGGTGGATGGGTACATTACACTACCTCACTCTCATAAAATCTCTTTTTCTTCCTTTCTCCCCCGTCACACTCTTTTTCTTCCTCTCCTCCCAGCCCCCCTCTCTGTATTCTTCTCTCCCACCCTCACACTATCTTTCTTCCTCTCTCTCTCTCCACCCCCCTCTTTATTTTCCTCTCTCTCATTCTCACACTCTCATACACTCTCTCTCTATCCCCCCTCTATGTATTCTTCTCTACCCCTCTCAAACTCTCACACAGTATATTAAGTTTGGTACATTGCAAGGCAATAAATGGACTTGATCTAGACAGGTGAAGACCTATAACTAAAGATAGACATAGGAAGACCTAGACATGGAAAGGCATTGTTATCCCCATTTTGTGGATAAATAAGGATATTATATCTTGAGGCCCTCACATTTCATATATGGAGTGTCTAGAGACTACATGACCAACAATACCATTTTTCACACTTGGAGACCCCTCTAACCACCACAAATGGTCACATATTTCCATATTGTATCCATCACAACAACTGGTTTCCAGAAAGTAGTGGGCCTTTCTCCATGAGGTACAAGTTGGTATTATGGTAAGCATCATTTCAATATTTAAGCCATTTGAGTATGTTTTATCTCAGATATCTCTATATTTCATGATATATTCTTGAACATTATGTCGTTTTCCTTGCTTCACCTTAGTGGTTGACATTGTTCCATAGTAAGTGACCTTCCTTTTGGATGGTTTTGCTACTAGAAAACAGCTTGAAGAGAAATCATACCGTTCTCGACCATACTTACCATTTTCCATCATTATTTCCCCCCATTTCCTTATCTCTTGGGACTTTATTGTTGCAAGATACCAGATATAATAAGTATGAAAAACATAAATAAAATGCTAGAAATGGAAAAATAACAGTAATATATCCAGCATAATCTCCACAATAACACATAAATGATATAAGAACAACAATAGAAATAACACTTTGATTTAGAAAGCAATGTTCACAGGCCTCTTTGAGGGGGCAACCTCCAATCGAGCAACACTCTGTTACAATAATCTCCAAGATAGGGTTTTCATACCCTTGACCTTTATTTATACTAAATGTGTCTATCAAGAGAAGCATCTAGAGGACGATCCTTCTAGAAGTGGAACCTTCTATTTGGTCTTCTTACATCCGCCTTATTCTATTTTATTGAAAGGCCTTATTAATATTGACCTTTATTACATCTAAATATATTGATCTACCTATGTGCGGGTTAGGACCCTAACATGTCCGCCCCCTTAAAAACAACCTTGTCCTCAAGGCTTGAGATGTGGAAACTGCTGCAAAATGGTAGTTGGTTCCCAAGTGGCATCTGTTGGAGTCGTATCTTTCCACTGAACTAGCACATCCTTGACGGTTCTCTGATGTAGGTGACTCTCACATTGGTCCAACACTACTTCTGGCTGTAGCCAAATGGATCCTTCTTCATCTAACTCGGGAACGTTGGTTCGAATTTGGCACCTAGTTCGAATCACCTTCTTTAAGCATGAAACATGGAAAAATGGATGTAGCTTTGACAGACTGGGTAGAGCTAACTGATATGTGACTTGTCCCACATGCTTGAGAACTATATAAGGGCCATAAAATTTGGGTGCTAGCTTCTGACAATGCTCGGCTTTGAGGGAAGTTTTCTTGTATGGTTGCAGTCACAGAAACACCTGATCCCCTTCTGCAAATTGACGTTCAGAGTGACCTTGATCTTCTTGTTGCTTCATGTGATTCTATGCCATGACCAAGTTCTCTTGAACGGTATGAAGAATATCCTCTCGAACTGTAAGTGTTTGGTCAATTAACTAGACCTTCAAGGTACCCGGTAAGTATGAGATAACTGAAGGTGGCTTCTATCCATATACCACTTCAAAATGAGTCATGCAAGTAGTTGTATGGTAGGAAGTGTTGTACCACCATTCGGCTAGGGGTAGCCATTGAGCCCACTGATGTTGTTTTTCAGAGGCAAAACACCTCAGATATGTTTCCAAACACTTGTTGACAACTTTTGTTTGACCATCATTCTGGGGATGATAAGTTGTGCTGAGATGCAATTGGGTGCCCTGTAGCTTAAACAGTTCTTGCCAAAAGTTGCTTGTGAAAGTTGGGTCATGATCAGAAACAATAGAGTGTGGCATGCCATGAAAAGTTGAGCCACCGTGGATGCAGTAAATGGGTGTTGAAGAGCACAAAAATGAGAATACTTGGAAGGGCAATCCACAAGCACCATTATGACTTATTTATTCTCGTATTTGGGTAAGCCGGTAATAAAGTCCATAGAGATATCCTTCGAAATAGCAGGTGGAATCGGAAGCGGTTGTTGTGTGGCCAAATATTTGACTGTTTCTCCCTTGTTGTGTTGACACACCTCACATTCAGGGACAAAATTACGGATGTCCTGTTTCATACCATCCCAGAAAAAAGAACATATGACCCTGTCATATGTTTTGGTGAACCCTGAGTGCCCCGCTCTGGGTGCAGCATGAAGCTCAGAAAGTGTCATGGATTTAAGCTTTGATTGTTTACTTAAATACAAATAACCTTTGTACCGAAGCTCATCCTGGAGCCAAGAGTACCTTGGGGGAGCCGGAGCCTTGGTCTGCAATTACTGGATAAAATGTGAACTTTTGGGATCTTGAAGCCATTCCTGGCGCACGGCTCGGAGCCAATCAGGTACAATGAAGGAAAGAGAAAAAATGGATCGTTCTTCTTCATATTTTTGGGACAGTGCATCCACCACCACATTGTCTTTTCCCTTCTTGTAAATGATCTCATAATCATAACCAAAGAGATTAGTCACCCATTTTAGTTGCTCCTGGGAGGAAATGAATTGTTCCATAAAGTACTTGAGGCTTTGATGGTCGGTCTTAATTTGGAAGCGTTGGCCCAAGATATAAGGGTGCCACAAATCAAAAACATGCATAATAGCCAACATTTCCTTTTCATAAATGGGTTTTCCTAGATTCCTTTCAGACAGTTGCTTGTCGGTGAAGGCCAAAGGTCGACCCTCTTGCATAAGGATAGCGCTGATTCCTTTCTCCGAGGCATCACATTCCAACACAAAGGTCTTTGTGAAATCGGGAAGGGCCAGAACTGGAGTGGTGCACATGGCCATCTTCAAGGTTTGAAAATATTGAGTAGCAGCTAGAGTCCAAGTGAAAGAGTTCTTTTTGAGGAGAGTAGTTAGAGGTGCTACAATATTTCCATAGTTCTTAACAAACTTGTGATAATACCCTGTTAAGCCCAGATATCCACGCAAGATTTTGAGAGTCTTTGGGTGCATCCAGTCTTACATGGCTTCAATATTTTTAGGATCCACCCTGACGCCATCCTTGCCAACCAGATGACCCATGTATTCTACTTATGAGGCAACAAAATCACATTTAGATTGTTTCAGGAAAAGTTGGTGCTGGGAGAGGAGATGGAGAACTTGATCCACATGAGTAAGATGGTTTGTCCAAGTTTTGCTATAGATGAGGATATCATCAAAGAAAACTAAGACAAAATGACAGAGAAAGGGACATAAGACATGATTCATGAGGCTTTGGAAGGTGGAGGGGGCATTAAACAAGCCAAAGGGCATGACCAAAAACTCAGTATGGCCCTCATGAGTGCAAAAGGTCATCTTGGGAATGCTTGCCTCTTTCATATGTATCTAGTGATAGCCTGAGCGAAGATCAATTTTAGTAAATAATTGGGCCCCACTCAATTCATCCAGGAGGTCATCAATGACATGAATGGGAAATTTGTGTTTAATGGTCAGTTTGTTGAGGGCACGGAAGTTAGGACACATTCTCCAAGAACCTTCTTTCTTCAGGACCATGACTATAGGAGAAGAGTAAGGGATCGTACTAGGGTGGATACCTCATGCATTAAGGAGTTCCTAGACCATTTTCTCAATTTCATTTGTTTGTGAAAAGGGCTGGCGATATGGACGAATATTGGGAGGAAGGCTTCCGTGTACAAGGGGAATGGAATGATCATGAAAATCGCGGGAAGGAGGGATTCCTTGGGGAGTGGAAAATATCATTTGATGTTTAGAAAGGAGAGCTTGGAGGTCATGCGGCACCGGGGGTGTCTCTGTTGCTTGTATGGCATGGAGTTGGGCAATGACACCCGAATGACCTTTTTTGAGCAAATTTTCCATACGATGGGAACTAATGACCTGAGGTGAACCAACAGTGATGCCTTGGAATTTATATTGGTGGCCTTCCTGGTCGAATTGCATGGTTAATGCATTAAAATCCATGAGAATGGGACCCAAAGTTCTTAGCTAGTATGCACCCAACACAATGCCACAAACACCCATGTCGATAGCAAACATATGGGATTTTAGGTGGTAGTCACCGATTTGGAGATGCACATTTTCACAACGCCCTCCACATTTCATGGAACCACCATTGGCGATCATGATTTGGAAATTGTTCACAACATGGATGTAGCATTGAGTTTCTTGGGCAATGCAGCGATGAATAAAATTATGGGTGCTTCCACTATCAACTAGAATGATGAACTTCTGATGCTTGATGTAATCGATTAACTTGAGGGTTTGGGGAGGAGAAAAGCCAGTGAGATCATTGAGGGAAATGATGGGTTCTACTTCGAGAGGGCCCGAGGGAGGGGTTATGTCAGTGATTTCAAGTGACTCAGACACAAGGGGAGTTTCAACATCCTCTTCCGAAATATCCTTAGAGATGGCCATAAAAAGATTTTTTTCCTTACACTTGTGGCTCGTGAAATATTTGTCATCACAATTATAACAAAGGCCTTTGAGTTGGCATTCAACCATTTCATCCCTGGTCATTTTTTGGATCTTTAAAGGGGCAGAGGGAGTAGTGGGAGTGACAGGTTTAGGGTGAAGGATAAAGGAGGGTTTTGGGTTTTGAGATGATACCACCTGTTGTTCTTCTTTAGCTCTTTTAGTAGCCTCCACCCAAGTCGAGGGTCGAGCCATGAGGACATGGTCCCGAATCTCCTCCTTGAGACCACCGATAAAACACTCTTGAAAGAAAGCATTAGTCATGCCCTCTGTTCAAAAAGTCAGGCGCTCAAAGGAAGCTATGAATTCTTCTACTATTCCATATATTTTCAACTTTGTCAAACGACCCAAATGGTTGGTGTCCATGTCGAAGCATTCATAAAGCTCAGTCACAAATTGGGTCCAAGCAATATACCCTTGACGGGAAGTTTTTCTCCATTTCCACCATTGCCAATGTTCTTGATCTAGATGGAGAACATCATACCAGAGTTTGGCCAGGTCATCTGTGATGTCATATAAAGAGAAATAATGTTCCATTTGGGTTACCCAACTATTGGAGTCCGAGCCATCAAATTTGGTTACATCCACCTGCGAAATGCATATGTCATGTTGAAAGTGATGGCTCTGAAAGGTATGGGAATGGGAGGAATGTTCTCCTTCAGTATTTGGAGGTGATTCATAGAAATGGTCATTTGTAGGGATCTTCAGTTTGGTGTAGAGGGATGCAAAGATAGATTCAAGCTGGGTGGTTAGTTATTATTTAACTTCCTCCATTGAGGATTGCATGGTTGTATTGATGCATGAATCGATGGAGGCAACAGTACAACTAAGTTGTTTCACTTCTTTTTGGGTTTCGAGGAAACCATATTGCAAGGTGTTGAAGTGAGTTTCCAGATCTTGGCTACGAGTATGGGCCATGAGGATGGGTGAACTGAAAAGGGGTGGGTGGGGTCAATTTTTTTTTCTGAAAAATGATATGGATGAATGTGATAAGGGAAGAGAGATGAATCCAATGGAATAAGTCTCAAATAATGGTGAAAAAAATTCCAAACTTGTTTTTTTTAACACCTTCGAAGTTATACTCTGGTCTGAAGAATACTGCAGTGATGAAATCCCCAAATGCTTAACCAGAAAGAAATGTGTATTTACTTGGCAACCCGAACACAGTTGCACAGCAATAGATCTGGTCCATTTTAATTTTTTTATGTTTCTGTCCCCCAAGGGTTAGGTATTCAAGGGTTCTACAGATAAGGGTTTGGCCTATGTTGTAGCTCTCTGATATACGTGTGGGGTCCAACAATAGTTCTCGACCCAATATCTCAAGGCACTAACTAAGGTTGATAGACCGTACCCTTAGCTGTACTACCGGACTACCCAGGTACTAGAGAGTATCTTCCCGAGTGTTGTTCTCGATGAAACTATAGAAATCCAACGATCGATAGATTTATCTAAAGAGGGATTTAGGAAATCTAGGCCAATCCATACACAGGTTTTGTCTAATGTGCTACCACTCGAAGAGGTACCAACAGGGGTTACAAGGGTGGCCAATAGATGTGTTCTTAAGAACCACTTGTATTTCTTGCATGTATAAATCCCTCAACCACAGGTTTATGCTGGAATACGTCTCTACCCTGAAGAAAAAAATTCCCACAATTTCTGCCAAGGAAAGTGCTCTGATACCACTTGCAAGATACCAAATATAATAAATATGTAGAATAGAAATAAAATGCTAGAAATAGTAGAATAACAGTAATATATCCAGCATAATCTCCACAATAACACAGAAATGATATAAGAACAACAATAGAAATAACACTTTGATTCAGAAAGCAATGTTCACAAGCCTCTTCGAGGGGGCAACCTCCAATCAAGCAGTGCTTTGTTACAATAATCTCCAAGCTAGGGGTTTCATACCCTCGACCCTTATTTATACCAAATATGTCTATCACGAGAAGCATCTAGTGGAAGATCCTTCTAGAAGCGAAATCTTCTATTAGGTCTTCTTACATCCGCCTTACTCTATTTTATTGAAAGGCCTTATTAATATTGACCTTTATTACATCTGAATATATTGATCTACCTATGTGCGGGTTAGGACCCTAACAAGGGTGTATTGATCCAAGAAGGGGTTGTCCTTCATTCTATGGGAAGAAGGGGATGAAGGCCTGGAGGGATTGATGTTGGGTAAGAGATAAATCCTATGTATGATCCTTTTATATGCTTCACCCAAGGATCTCCCAAGAAAACAATGAAACACTTATCTTTGAGATAAAGGGGGCCCACAATGAAATATGATTAAAAATCCTTAAAAGGTTATTTTTAGGATAGAAGGTCTCATCACGAGTCGGCCTATCATGTCCATGAATATCTAGTGGTATGAAATTACCATGATCTAGTCGCCAAGCTAGGGTAATGGCTCTTAGTTGCATGGCTGAGAGAAAGGGGGTCTCATCACGAGCCAACCTTTCATTTCCACTAGGTGTTTGTGGGTGACATTGTCATTATTTGGACACCACGCTAGGGAAGTGGCTTTCAAAATTTCCATAAAATTATGAAAGAATAAAAGAATGGAAAGTAATGGGCTTGGAAAAAGTGCATTGTGGATGAAGGTACCACACACCCTCTACAGAGGCACCCATGAATGAGACACTATGACCTCTTGTATGTCATGAGACCTATGCCCATTGAGTATTGACCCCAACCACCTCACCCACTTTATATGGCTTCGAGAGGCATCTCTTGGAAACTTTCCTTCACCTAGGGAAAGATATACCCAATAGGACATCTTGTCAACCCTCCCATATTCAATCTTGACAAGTCAAATAATGTCTTTGTTAAATTAATTGTTTGATATAATGATATTTGATGCACATGCATAGGTGGATCATTCATTGATCAGATTCACTTATCATGATGTTATGACTTGATATCCTTGGAGGGAATTCTTATTTTTCTTTGCAGGACCTAGTTGGTGGACAGTTTTGGAAGAACAAGCCTAGATTGGGCTTCCTTGGGGCTGCAAGCCCACAAGTTGGATGACATGGTTCCACATGCCAGATCATAAAGATGAATATTTGGAGACCAAGATGATGATGAGGAATAACTATCTGACCCATCAGGTTCCAAACGATTTTCCTAGGAGAGGCAAAACGTCACCCTTAGAGGCTTGACATCTTCATGGGGGATATGGTTTGGTGGTGAGACAAGGATGAGTGGAAGTTTGGGTGAAGGAACGCCTTGATAATTGGAGAGAGGACATGGATTGAAGATATGTGTTCTTTGCAGGCATAGCCATGATTTAGTTACCCCAATGACTTGATCAAGAAGACAAAACGTCCCCTAGAGGGAAGACGTGACACCCATTTTAAGGTTTTATTTGTTAAAAAGTGAAAATTAGAATAAATTTAATAATATTTTTTTGTGTAAAGGGGAAATATTAGGGTTGTTGACCCCTAATATTGTGTTTTCCATAATATTATGTGGAAAAAAATTGTTATCAACGTTTTGTATAAACAAAGATCTTAATACCTCATTTGGAAACATAACTCGGCCTCTTGTGAGAGGACCTTGGTTTGAAATTTTCACTATCTTTGGAAAATTGTCTTTTTTGGCTCTTTTTTATGGTTATCTCTTGATGTAATGGTTGATGGAAGTGATTATCTAAACTTGGAAGGATTCTCTCTTACTATTGTGGTGGATTATCTTATCATTTTCCCTTGAAGTTGGCGTTAGAGTCCTATAATTATAGATAATCTGTTTATGCAGTTATCTATTTTGGAAATTTGTTGATAAGGCTTAGCCTATGAATCACTAGGTGTCATAGCCTGATAAACATGTTTATCCAAGTAACCATTTAGTTTTTGGAGCCTGATGACCAAAACTAAGTATGGAATTTTCGAGAGATTTTTGCATATCAATTCATGTTCAAAAAATATTGCATGTAGTTTAATGGTATAATGTTCAGAGGAAACTTCACAATTATATATAGGGTGTTTTATACTAAGACCTAGCTCAAAAGGGAGATCAAATGAAAATATTTCTTTTTTATGGTGCATATTTGTTTTTAACCAAAGTTAAAAAGACTAGAGTATAGAGCTTAATCCTCGCACAAGTTCCCATCGACGACATCCATCATCGCCCAGATCGATGGTCCTTAATGAATTTCAGACACCCCCAATATTTTTTCCTTTAATGGTGGGGGGGGATCCAAAAAGTGGTTTCCCCCACCTAACGTGGCACTCCCTCATCATTTCATACCCCCCCTCCTAATACTTCTAACCTCCTACCCCCCCCCTTCTAAAATACCAGTTATTCTCTCAATTTGATACTGTTACTCCCCCATTGGCACTTCTCCTCTCCCTACTCAACACATGTCCTAACTCACCTTACCCTCACCATTCATGTATGTTCATACCCCTCAACTACCACATATTCTCCTCCTCTTAACACATACCACCTGTCCTCCACACTCTTGATACCATCTCTCCTCCCGCATGTCACATCATCCACCTCTCTCACTACTCCCACTACATGTCACCTGCCACTTATAATTCCCCTCTCATCACATGCCACATGTCCCCTCATTCCCGATACCATCCACCTCTCCTCCTATACTTCTCTTCTTCCAAGTTCCTACCACTCACACTCCCACATTCACTCTTTCTATCCCTTTACTTGATACTTTTTCCCATGTCATCATATCCGTTAGCCAATTAAATTTTCCCACATGACCGTTGACCGTCAGTTGTCCCTTAATGATCCCACGCCATTAAAAATATATCCTAGTAACCATAAAACTCATCATTTTCCTCCCTTTAGAATTTTTTTGATCGAGAATAGACGAATACAAAATCTTATTGGCTATTCAGAGATGCTAAATCCAGTTTTGTAAGAGGTGTCAAGGTATTGACAAAGATCTACTAATTCGAATATAATTGCATCTATGAAGTGGATGATCAATTGAATGGATGTCAAATCTAACCCGATATTTCCAGGCACGTAGTTGAAGATTGTTTTCAGATTACATGGAGAAAGATCTGTAATCAAAGATGGAATGAAAAATTGGTTAACAGGTGGCATCAATTTTCAAGGCCAAATATTACGAAACAGTTGAAATTATTCCAGTAATTCCAACAAGTCTGGACACCTAGCAACAGAGGATCAACAAGTAAGCAACCATATCCAGATCTTAATGCACAATACTTGCATAAATCAGCACAATCATCATTAAATACCTACAACGAAGCAGAAGTGAAAGAGACATATCATCAACAGTTGACATCAAATCAACACTACGAGTTCAAGCAGATCTGAAACAATTCTATATTGTCGTAATTAGAGATACAATTAGTTTAGATTTTTCTAAAAATAAATCCTTCTCATTTATGACATGATCCTTTGTAAACAACTTATAAATACTTCCCATTTCGAACTATTATGGGTTGGGACCTGTTCGCAGGATAAGATCAATATTGTAGAGCAGCTCACAGAGCTTCCTTTGATCAAATGTTAGTAATACATTGCAACATTACAGGATTCTTGTCTCAATTTTTCATTGGTGAAGTACCTTTCCCTATAAATTTGTTTCTTTCAGTTATCACTACTATTTTCTACATTTCTGAATTATTCTGAGAAGATAGAGAAACATAATTTTTTTAAATGTACACTCTGTCTCTAGCTTGGAATAGTTTTTATGTTTTCCACTGAATATTGAAAACAAAATTCTTAATTACTCTGTTTTTAATTGGATTTCTAGACCTTTTCCATCTCATCCATACATTAAATATTTGAGGATCCAGTGAATTTTCCTACCCTTCCCTGCAATATTATCATGTTAACCTTGTATTTGATCAATCCAAATCTGTGACTCTATTTTCCCAATGGCCTCTCTTCCCTATTCCAACCAACAATTCAAAAAACAAAACCCCGTACTATCATAACTAGCCTAAAATTTCTAGCAAACAAAGCAAAATCTTATAGAGAGATCCCTCCTTGAGTCTAGGAGGGCTAGATCCTAAGCTCCAAATTTCTTTTTTGGTTACCTCTATTCATTTCTTTCTCATCCTTGAAAATTACAGAGTGATAACATAGTGGTGACCATACTGGGGAAGATTTTTTATCTTCCTCAGGAAATAGTATCAAGTTTCATATCTGAGTACTAATGGTGCACAGTGATCAGACATAGGAAGGATGAGATCATCCACCTGGAAACTCCATTATCAGTTATACCCAGATGAAATAATATCTTGGTGACTCCACTAGTAGAAATAATTATTGCTTGAGGTGTTCACCAATGAGTCCATTGGGATAATGAATAACTCAGATGTTGGTATCATCATTTCAAGCTATGCATGCTTATATTTTTCTCAGATTTATGGTTTCCTGAATACTTTAGCCAAGGATGAATATTTTTTTAGAAATAGTCCAAAATTCAATGGAGATGATTTGATTTTGACTTGGCAACATTTATCAAATTTTCTTCATTTCACTGAACTTCTTAAAGTCAAACATGAAGATGTTTTCCTCATATTATTTCATGATTCGTTCCAAGGAAAGTGTAAGAGTTGGGATGAAGGTTTTCCTGCTGGATCAATTAAACATGGAAACATGGTATTTATGGCAACAACTTTCTGGATGGTATTTATGGAAACATGGATGGAGGGGATAGAGTTTTTGGCAGACTCTCCTTCCATTCACAACTTCAGAGAATGGAATGATATGTACACTGATGAGGAAATTGATGAAAAAATGTATGCATGTTTGTCTTCTTATTTAAAATCATGTAAAATAAGTTCAGATGATAAGATCCAGTTTTTGGATGAATTTTCCAAGGACATTGAAAAAGAACTTGAGGTTTTAAAACATCAAGAAATACCCCTAACGTTTTCATTTCAAGGTCTTTCTTTTGAAGTCTCTTTTCATCAGAGCCAGAAAGACACATTCCCGTCTTTTCCCTTTGATATTAATAATGAGGAGTGTTTTGATGTTGATCAAGAGTTGGATAACTCACATATGGAACAATATGTGCAAGAAAACAACACCTATGAACAGAGAGAACATGACAATCAAGTTACATAACATATTCATAATTATCAAGCAGGGCATGTCATCTATGATTTTATTGATCCCATAGCCATGTATATGGAAGTTTTTTTCTATTTAAACACTCAACTATGGTTTCACTGTGAAAACCAAATACATTATGAGTTGCTTTCTCCATCACACTACCTTCTTTTGATTTTGATCAAGCATAATCAATGAGTAAAATAATTGAATTGGTTAATTGATTGGTTATATTGAATATTTCATATTACTTGATCCTATAGCATGATTTCCAATAGTGTAGGGTAGTTAGGTGTGCAAATAAGCTTGCTGGGAAAGCACCTTTTTCATTACATTTCAGTTTCTCTTTCAGAGTTTCATTTTTAGTTTGGAGCAATTACAGTTTTCATTTTCAGTTTGAAAGTGGGTTGAGTTTAGTTGGATAAGGTCACATCTTGAAGGTCACAGATTAGAGAAAGTTGTAGGCTTTAGTTTTGGGAACATCCCAATGGATTAGGCTACCTATTCTACGGTGTTCTTGGCATCTCATAGTGAGGATGCCATCCCCAATTGGAGAAATTATTAGAGTCCTATAATTATACATAATTTGTTAATGCAGTTATCTATTTTGGAAATATGTTGGTAAGGCTTAACCTATGAATCACTAGGTGTTATATCCTGAAAAACATGTTTATCCAAGTAACCATTTAGTTTTTAGAGCCTAATGAACAAAACTAAGTATCGAATTTTTCAGGAGATGTTTGCATATCAATTCATGTTCAGAAAAGATTGTAGGTTTTTTAATTGCATAGCGTTCAGGGGTAGCTTCACAATGATATATGGGGTGCTTTAGACTGACACCTAGCTCAAAAGGGAGATCAAATGAAAATATTTTTTTTTATGGAACATATTTGTTTTTAACCAAAGTTGAAAACACTAGGGTACAACGCTTAATCCTCGCACAAGTTCCTATCGAGGACATCCATCATCGCCCAGATTAAGGGTCCTCGACACATTTTGGACCCCCCGAACTTTCTTCCTTTAAAGGTGGGGGGGGGTGTTCGAAAAGTGGTTTTCCCCCACCTTGGTATGACCTAATATA
>ML793268.1:174233-191005 GCA_009831015.1 Picea engelmannii | reverse complement strand
CCCCCTCACTTTGATACCGCTACTCCCCCGTCGACACACCTCCTCTCCCTACTCAACACTTATCCTCCACTCACCATTCCTGCCTATTCATACCCCTCACCTACCACATATTCTCCTCCTCTCAACACATACCACCTATCCTCCACACTATCAATACCATATCACCTCCCACCTGTCACATCATCCACCTCTCTAACTACTCCCACTACACGTCACCTCCCACTTATAATTCCCCTCTCATAACACACCACATGTCCCCTCATTCCCAATACCATCTACCTCTCCACTTATACTTTTGTTCTTCCTACCACTCACACTCCCACATTCACTCTTTCCATCCCCTTACTCGACACTTGTCCCCATGTCATCATATCCATTAGCCAATTAAATTTTTCCACATGACCCTTGACTGTCAGTTGTCCCGTAATGATCCCGCACCATTAAAAATATATCCTAGTAACCATAAAACTCAGCATTTCCCCCCCTTTACAATTTGCTTGATCGAGAATAGATGAAGACAAAATATTATTGGCTATTTAGAGATGCTAAATCCAGTTTTTTAACAGTTTTCGAGGTCTTGACAAAGCTCTACTAATTCGAATATAATTGCATCTATGAAGTGGATGATCAATTGAATGAGAGTCAAATCTAACCTGATATTTCCAGGCAGACAGTTGAATATTTTTTTCATATTACATGGAGAAATATTTGTTATGAAATATGGAATGACAAATTGGTTAACATGTGGCATCAATTTTCAAGGCCAAATATTATGAAATAGTTGAACTTATTCCAACAATTCCAGCAAGTTTGGACACCTAGAAACATAGGATCAACAAGCAATCAACCATATCCACATCTTAATGCATGATAAATGCAGAAATATGCATAGTCATCAGTAAATACCTACAACGCAACAGAAGTCAAAGAGACAGATCATCAACAATTAACATCAAATAAACACTAGGAGTTTGAGAAGATCTGAAACAATTCTATATTGTCACAATTAAAGATACAATTAGTTTAGATTTTTCTGAAAATAAATCGTACTCATTTACGACAAGATCCTTTGTAAAAAACTTATAAATACTTCCCATTTCGACGAATTATGGGTTGAGACCTATTCGTAGGATAGGATCAATATTGTAGAGCAACTCACAGAGCTTCCTTTGATCAAATGTCAGTATTACAATTCAACATTACATGATTCTTGTGTCAATTTTTCATTGGTGAAGTACCTTTCCCTGTAAATTTGTTTCTTTCAGTTATCACTATTGTTTTCTACATTTCTGAATTATTCTGAGAAATAAAGAAACATAATGTTTTTAAATGTACACTCTGTCTCTAGCTTGTAATAGTTTTTTATGTTTTCCACTAAAGATTGAAAACATAATTCTTAATTGCTCTATTCTTATTTGGATTTCTAGACCTTTACATCTGTTCCACACATTAAATCTTAGAGGATCCAATGAATTTTCCTACTCTGTCCTGCAATATTATCCTGTTAACCTTGTATTTGTGACTCCATTTTCCCAATGGCCTTTATTCCATGTTCCAACCAACAATTAAAAAAACCAAACCATGTACTATCACAACTAGCCTAAAATTTCCAGCAAACAAGGTTAAATCTTACAGAGCAGTCCCTCTCTGTGTCTAGGAGGGATAGATCCTAAACGCCAAAGTGATTTTGTGGTTACCTCTGTTCATTTCTTTCTCAGCCTTGGAAATTACAGAGTGATAATAGTTGGTACGGTTTTTACTTTCATTCTATCATTTGTTTCAAGTCAAGGTTCTTGTGCTAGGACCTAGGTGGGAATTATAAGGGAATACACCCCCACCAAATTATTCATCATTTTATGCGTCATATTGTTGGTTAAACAAGATTTTTCTAAGAGAAGTATAAGGGCATACACCCTATTACCTTAAACCCTAGTTAGAGAAACTTTTCTTGGGGAGTAGGAGGGTTTAGACCCCCAAGAAGGTAGCTTATCTATCTCTTTATTTGCATGACCCCATTAACACAATTATTAAGAGCACTAGTCATTTATTATTGCATTGGAGAAAGAAAATTATTGCCTTGGAAAACATGATTTCTTCAAGTTTTAAATCTCTCTCTTTTGGATAATAGTCTTGATGCCTCGGGGATTGTTCCTCACTTAGGGTGTCCTCTTTCTCCCACAAAATATTATTGTTGTACTAACCTATTTCCTACATCCATTAGGCTTCGGAAAACTCTAACCCTGACCACTAATATCTTACAAACTAACACTAGACTAAACCTCTAACTTCGCTAGTTTAACCTACTAACCTAGGTGCATCTATTCGGATATATTTTGGCACTTTTTGATGGTAATATTTTTTGTTGTACTTCATTGAATGATACATCCATAAGAATGATATATTGCTTCAGAAATTTTCTTTTATGAAATCCATGTTTGTTCAGTCTTGAAGTGTTATTTCCAGTCCACATTGGTTACTAGTTTTATTGTTGACATTGCTAAGTAGTCTAGACTTTTTACTTGTTGATTAGGATATAACCTATTTCTGATATAACTTCTGCAAAATAGGGAAAGAAATATTAACTTGCTGATCCACTTGATATATTTCTTTCCATTTGGATTTTTCTTGTGTCTCGGGAAGGTACAATCATCGGGCACAACAAGATATCCTTTGGGGCAACATTACTTGGTCAACAAGGCATCTCCCTTTTCCTCTTTTCCACTTAGTATACCAATGTCTAGGGGCGTCTCCATTACCTTTTCCTTTCTTATTTCATTTCCCCTAGGGTCTCTGATATCTCCTCCCAGGAGTGACTTTAGCCACCCCCAAGTGTAGGACCTACATCGAGGTGACATTGGGTGTAGTGTCCCTTAGTTGTAGAACTTGATTTTGTGGTTGGGTCAGGATTTTCCCAACCTTTAACTTGTGCTATAACATGCATGACAATACCTAGACCTAGAACTAGAGCATACACCATGACCTAGACCATATACTATGACCTAGACCTATACGATGACCATGACATAGTCCATGACATAGACCTACAGTTACTCCTAGACCATGATATAGAAAATGACATAGACCTAGAGGTAGACCTAGACCTACACCATGAGCATGTGCATGACCATGACCTAGACCATGACATAGATCTTGACCTAGACCATGACTTAAACCATGGCCTCACAGGGTCTTCACTCAGTGAACCTCTGACATAGCACCTACGTTCGTGGAATATTAAAGAATACCCATAATTTCACGATATATTGATAAATATCTCCCAAAATCATTTTATTGAACTCCCTTCCCATTACATCTTTCTAAAAAATAAACCTGTATTTTAACTAGATGCCCCTTTTTATACCCCCTCAATACCTATAAACCCCTTGAGACAATACATGCCCCCCCAATACCTATAATATATTAACCTTATTTTTCACAATTAAAAAAACTCCTTTATGAATGAACATTGTAAGATATTGGTTAACATGGTGAAGTCCCTATGCATGAACTAGGGCCCCCTAGCTCCATCTAAGCCTAGGAATAACCTATAATCGACCCTTAACCCCCTCCGCACTCAATCCCTAAGTGCACTATGCATATACCACTTGTTAAATAACCCACAACCCTTGCACCCACATCTTGGTTCTCTAACCATTGTGCCATGCTTTAAAACATTTTCAATCATAATACCTTAGGTTGGGTGCTCATCCTTTCCTAATATGAACGTTTGCATGTTCCTATTGGGCAGTTTTGTGTGCCAAGAACACTCCTCAACCTATTCTATATCAAAGGGAAGGAATGGAATAACATGGAATGGAATGGAAATTCAAGTCAAGTCAAGGCATGACATGGAATGACCTGGCAAGGAAAGGCAAGGGAAGGAACAAAAAATTGAGGTGCATGCCAACGGTGTTGTTGAAAATGAAAAATTGTAGGGATGGGACTCAAAGCATGGGATGTAATTTTTTGTTCCTAAATCAAAATTAAATTAATTTGAAGTTTGACAAGTGGGTGATAGAAGGACTTAAAATAAAATAGGGAAGAGCATAGAGAAGAAAACAACAGAGCTGAGAGGCGATAAGAGTGTTGGTTCTTTGGTCTGGGAGAAAGAGAGGATAAATAGCAACACGAAGAGATGAGAATAGAGCATCGGTTCGCTAGGTGGTTGAGTGATCCAAAAATCCTTACATACCACTTATTTCCTTAAGTATATACATGCAACAACTAACTTGATTCATAATTAATTTATTGATCGTATCATGGTGGTTTGCAAAATTACGATGATGTTTGTTTTACTACAAAAAATCAAACTCTTAAGATTATCTTTGCTTAATGATGAGAGGACACAAAAAAAATAAAAGAATTCAAATTAAATACTTTGTTTCATCTTTAAGTTCCCTTTAATCTAATGAAAACCTACTTCCATCATCTCCAAATATCAAAATCACCCTCTTTGGCACATGAAACAATGCATTAAATGCTCATTAATGGAAAATTGAGATAAGATTGTTACAAATGACCTCAAATCACAACATATACCTCAAATTCATGATACTTGTGAAAAATCATGAAAAATGTGTATAAAAATCATGAAAAATGTGTATAACGTTTCCTATGTTCTGGAAATATACCTCATGGAAATGCCACAGGTCTGATCAAAATTGGATGTGCCAAGTGGAATTTATGGTAACTTCCCCACAACTTGTCGATTTTTGGCCTTTCCAGGAGATCTTACTTGTATAGCATGCCCCACACAAAACAATTGATAAAAAATTTTGAAACTCACACCACAAATACTACAGACTGTCCACGATCCAATGAAACCAGTCCCACTCAATTTAGATACTCTAGGAAGAAGTTATGATTGTTTTACCTGGAACACCTTCTTGAGACTAGTCAATAGGACTAGTAAGATACCCTATCTTACACAGGGTGTATCTACACATTTAAGATGAACTAGAATCTAAAAATTTTACCACAGATACATTACTAATTTCTGTAAATATCCTCCAGATTTCAGTGTCTGAAACGTTACAAAAACGTTTTTATAGCGAAAATTCCGCAATGACTCAGTTCAGGATGATTCTAGAACCCTATCTTGTATAGGTTGTATCTCCAAAAGTATAAGGTCTCAGGAGCTGAATTTTGAACCCAACGTACCTCGATCCATCTACTAAATATGCTCCAAGTCATTCCATCTGAAACGTTGTATAGAAACAATTATAGCAAAAATTCCAAGGTGTCTCACATGTAGCAACAAAACCCCAAGACCTTGAGCTCTTATACCATATGTTAAGAACCAAATATCAATATAGAATAGAAAAACCTCAGAAAAGGTACTCAACGCCTTGAAAAAGAGATAATTTCACATAATAAGCCTCTTCGAGGGGGCAACGTCCTTTTACCCTACTCAAATGTTTAAGTACAAGATGATTCAAAATGAAAATGTATCCTTGGTATATATAGGAGACTAGGAGGTATACTTACAACTAATGGCCTAAAGCCGACATAAATAAAATATCATTACTAATATAATATGCCCCAATTAAGGGGTAATGAGCCAATATTAGGGCTTAACATTTACCCCCGCCTGCCATCAAAGAGCTTTATCTAGTCCCATCGCTCCACCTTTCCGACACCACCTGGGATTACTGTACTACATACCAAGTTGTTTAATGCAAGTTGTGAGTGAAGGGATTGAAGCTTTCAACACATGTTTGACAGAGAAAAATTGCAATGTTCACCCAATATGCATTCCATCGTTTCATTCTATAACCTTCCAAGCCTATCATTCTAGTCTCATCATTCTAGATGGATGAATCTGCTTTAAAGATTAAACCTCAAAGATTTTTTATGGTAGTGAAAACTTGTCATCGATGAGGAATCCTAGCTACTACATTGCATTTCTTTTTCTACTCTTGAGGTTTTCTTCGAGTGAAGTTCAGAAGGAGCCCATTCTTTTCTTCTGATCTCAAGGAAACATTAAATCTATCTAGGTCTAGCTGGTAAGTTGTATTTTTACATATCCCAACGAGTATTCTAAATACTATATATGCATTTTTTATGAGTCACCATTATTTTCTCCTAGTAAAATATTTATTTGTCTAAATATTGAAAAATAACTCTTTCTTTGAGAAGAAAAGATTTCCAGATTTCTATAGATGTTATTTAACCCTTATCTATCTATTATTAAGATCTTCCTATGGATTTTAGAATAAAGAGGCTTCCTCTTACAATTTGTTTCTTGTCCTTTACTAGAACAACAATCACATAACATTAACTCTGTGCATGGTTAAGACTTCTTGACACACTCTTTCAAAACATTTCTCACTTACCTAACTTAGGGTTTTCTCGTTGTTATTTTCGACCATGGTACATACATTCTTCGAGCATCTTTCCCAAGTACTCTATAGGAATGAGATTGTATGTCCTGTGTGGAGAGGGGCTTTAAAAGTATGTTAGGTAGATTTCTCTGTAATTTAATTCCAGATATATTTATATTATGGTAATTATCTCTGGATGACTAAATACCCTGTATTCATTAATACCCAGAATAAAATAAGGAGGCTCTTATTTCTTTATTGAACTTGATTAAATTACCATCTTGGGTTATCTCCTTGGATACAACACTAATGATGGGTCTCCCATGATTGTGCGAGGGAACCCATCAGGTGTCTATGTTTCCCTCTTTCTCTGCGTTCAACATTCCTTCCAGGTCTCAGTTAATAAGTGTTCATCAACATCCAAGTCTATACGAAGAGGCATACATCCTCAACAGAGAAGAAAACTATTAGACACCGGTCATCATGGAGTATACTCCCGGTGAAAATCGAACCAAAAGAGATAAGTGGTTTTCAAATCCATTCATTCTTCTTGTATTAACTATTGTTATTATATTTATACTAGTTTCATCAAGGGTCTCTCAAAGTGTTCTTTGCTTATCTCGCAGGTTGAATATCACTGCGTGCAATTTAATCAAGCAAAATTTTTAAGGTTGCGGACGGTATTTTGGTTCCATCCTGGAATCTCGTTTCCTTTTCTAAATATTTTCTAGATATCCTTGGAATCGATTGGTATAACGCACTCTAACTTTTGACTATTCTCCAAGTTATAATTTAATAAAATTTTATTCTTAAGAATAACCTGCTATGAGTTTTTATGCCTTTGACTATTATCGTTTTCAGTCTCATTATATATCCAGAATGTATATAAAAACTATTTCTTCTCTCTACATTCTCATTTTCTATCTGTGATAGTTAAGACGCATATTATTTCTCTTTAATCAATACATGAGTTCACCCATTATTTTGGTCTAAAATACATATATATATATATATATATATGGAAGATAATCCCTATTACATGTAGAATGAATTATTTCGTGTTTTGTACGAGATTATTCATAAAATATGTAATATTTCCATAAAACATTAAGAATATGGATCTGTTAAAATTTGTACTGGGAGACCATATATATTTATCGGATTTTTGTAGTCTCTAAGATATTTAGAAACACTTCTACCCAACACTGGCTATGCTCCGTATCTTTTTATTTAGAAATTTCATAGTATTTAATATATCCAAGAGCCATGCTACGACACAAAATTCATATGCAGAATGTGTTCAGATTTTCTTTTATCATGACTATCAATAAAATACATAATTACATACTGTATGAAAATGAAGAAAAGTTAATTTAACTCCTGTAGAAGGCATACGTCCATATAAGATCGTTTTTATACATTCATACAATTTTGTACCCACGTGCAATTATGTAGCTATTTATACTTATGTAGCTACATCTAAAACTCTAAATATATTTTTTTCCAACATAAAACAACAAGATGTGTCAAAACTATAGATGTATAATTTAATACAATACAGTAAAACAAAACTATGTAGATTATTTCTTGCATATATCATCAATTCTAGCATGAAAGGTAAACAGTTAAAGAGACATATCTGAACCAAGTATGCTGGGAAAAAAATGGAACAATCACATTCCACCCAACCGTAGATACAGAACAATCATGATTACTTGTCTTGATCCCCCCCTATCGTGACCATGACTCCATAAGGGAAAATTGAGCATCACTCCTTAGCCACTGTCTCAGTGAACAGTTCAGAAAATTGTTTTCCTAACACCAAGGGTGCTCATAACAACAAAACAATTATTTCCCCAACATACTAAGCATCGTACTGCCTCCCACATATGTTGTATATACCTTATTCCTAGGACTTTCCATTCATTTCCCTCCTTGGGAAATTCACAACTTTACAAATCCATGATTTTTATTGGCTGCTAGTGGAAAAACTCCACTTCTGACACTTGTAAAAATCAACTTTGAGTTAACTCAAACATGTTCCCCACTCATGGAGTCATAATCAACTATTTTTAACCGGATGTTCCATCTATTCTCCATCATTAAATTTATTAAAAATGTTTGTCTCATACATGTGCCAATCAAAAGAGGACAGTTGGCAAGTCAAACTTTTGTCCAATAGTCATAAAATAATAATTACATACTTCCACAATCTAAAATTTGAATTTCCAAACATGAAAACTTATTTTTAAAATAACAACTTCAAAATAATTTATTTTTGAATAATTCGAGGATATCACACCCTAATTTGGATAGTGTGCCTAGAGATTTGTGCACATAGAGATCTGTGTAAGTGTTGGGATGTGTGCCCAATATGTAGGGTGTGAGCTTCCAACCTCTATGCAGAATATTTGGCAACCTTATCACCAAATTTGACAGCATACCAAAATGAGTTGAACAGTTAGCCTAGTGGTTAAAGCATTGGTATATTATCCCAGAGGTCACAGGTTCAACCCTCTGCATGCGTCACATGTATTGGTTAATTCATTATCTCCTCCCTGAATCTCTGAACTATGATCTCCCTTGACAACATTTAGAAGTCTATGAGGAAGATGGAGGGGGTAGTTGATTAATATAAAGGAGAGTCTCTTAGCCTTCCTGGTAAAATGGAATTGATTGAGAGAGGTAATAAAGGGGTATAACCGAGATAAGAAAAAGGGATTTGTTGAAAAAATGGTTGAACTTTTTGAGAGATAAAAATTGAAAGCAGAGATGTTAATGGAATAGAAGCAAAGAGACAACAACAAAGAATGTGAAACCTCGGGATCAAGAGGAATGCATGAGCCTATCCATAAAAACTAAAGATTATCTTAGAGCTCAATTGTAGTTTGAAAAACATAGACAAGGAGTATAAATACACAAAATCTCTATTAGAGAGTGTATAGCTTTCAATTGTAATAACTCCTTTACATATAAAGAGTCAAACAAAGACCATTTGTTGTTGGATTTTCCAAAATGTGTTTGTAATAGAAAATATTTGTGTTATTATTATGCTTATAATTGATTTAAATAGCATTATTTTCTACATTTAATTACACTCTACAAGTATTATAGAATTAAAATTAATGCACAATGAAATAGAAATCAAAGATAAAAGCAATTGAATTCCAAAAAATTAATTATGGTTTGTGAAAATGATGAATCATTTATAGGTTGAGTATATATATATATATATATATATATATATATATATATATCTGTGTGTGTGTGTGTGCGCGCGCGCGCGCGCGCGCGTGTGTGTGTGTGTTTGTCATCAGAGAATCATTTTCTAACGAGTGAATTTTTGTTCAAAGAGTGGTATGAGTGGTATGAGGTAAAAAAAAAGAAAAAGAAAAGAGAATGAAATATACATTAATATATAATATTAATTTTGTCAATACAATATGCATGATAAAAGTGCAATTTCTATTCAATTTCTTAGTCAAAATGACAATTTTTTCTTTGAAAAATATTTAAAGTTATACTATTCATAGTAACATTGGTCATTAGACCAATCCAAAAACATTTTTAAAATGAATAAATTTGTAAAATGTATAATAAAAAATAAATCTAAAACCAACATCATTTCCTTTTAACTTACATTTTCATTTCTACCTTTAAAAATTATTTTAACTTTTTATTATTTGAAACAAATTATTTTGAACTTTTTATTATATAATATACTTTATTGATTTTTAAAATAGTAAACTTCATATCATCGTTTTATTTTTCAATCTATTTTTCTTTTGTTTTACGTAATAAAGATGTGAGATATAACCATTTTCAATGCACTTACAATGTCAATTCAAAACTGAGTTCATTGAATAACTTGTTTATTATCAATGAAAAATGAATTCATTGAATAAGTTTTTATTCTTTTTAGACACTATAAATAAAATCAATCAATTTGATTTTTTTTTTTACTTTTATAGGTAAGAAAAGGGTAGTTTAACACTTGTAAAAGTAACCTGCCATATTTATCATTATCCCAATTATATCACACCTCGGTGTCGTGATAAAAAAAAAATTAGATGGGATAAAGTGCGGGATCTATATATTATTATATTTCTATAAGTAAATCATGACGCACTTATCATTTATTATCTTATTATACATATAATAAAAAAAGGTAGTTGAATACTTGTGAAAGTAACATGCCATATTTATCATTATCGCAACTATATCACACTTTAGTGGCATGCAATACAAATTTCTTGATAAGATAAAGTGTAGGGATCTATTTATTATTATATTTTTATAAAATCATGAATTATTAAAAAATAATAAATAAGATACAATGTGGGACTCTATATAAATTATTATATTTATATATGTAAATCGTGAATTGCAATTAAGTAGTTTTGTTTTTAAGCCAACCAATAAACTTATAATTGACTAAATGACTAAATAGCAAATAGCAAAACACTCGTTATATTATTTCAAGGTATGTAGTATTGTATTATTTGAAGAGGTGTAGTGTAAGCTCATGAGAATCGACAAGAATGTTGTCATTGTACCAACAGAATTAGAACCAGCGAAGCAGGCCATAAATCCATGATGAGTTTATGAAAATTCCTAATTTGCAAAATTTCAAGAATCGTAAGAAGTTTAGATATATTATATAGAGATAATTCAATTATGTTAGTACATAATTGCATGATATAGTGCAAGAGTTTTTATATCTACATTTGGGGTGATCAAAGTAGTAATAAGATTGTTAAATTATCAAATAATGTTTTATAGACAATATAAGAAGATATATTATATATGGATAATCGAATAAAGTTGTATACATAATTGTGCATGATAATACAAGAGATTCTCTATCTATATTTGGGGTATGTGATACTAAAAAAGGTTTTCTATATATTTTTGGGGTGATTATAGTAAGAAGATTAATGTTATCAAATAATGTTTTATAAGAAATACCAGAAATAATAAATGGAAGGAAATCACTATGATATGTATAGCTTTTATAGTGATGACCTATGGAATTAACACATCCATCGACATGCAAAATCAATGGGATGGAGAGTTATACCACCAATTCTCATACCTTTATGCCTCCCTTGTCACTGTCATGTGGAATTTATTGAAGGGTATATGGTTTGTGATGTGGGAAGATTGTGGGTTTAATTGACACTAGGTGTTTGAAATATTTACAAACCTCTTTGTAACATGAGGTTTCCCATGTGAGCTTGGGTATTTGGAAAGTAATCACCTCTGGCCTATTTTTGGAGCATGGTAGTATTGTCCAACTTTGGGTTAAAGTTTCTATATTTTCATATAGAGCATAGGATTCTCATATGGAAATGGAGAGAATTAGAAGTCGGTTTGTGTTAGTTTAAGGTGTACCTAAATTTTTTAGTATTTCCAAATGGAAATTCGGTTGGTGCTCTACACATGGTTCTAGTAGTTGTGGTTCTAGCTTTGACTATGGAACAATATTTTGTTCTAGATCTACTTCTTGGTGTGGTTCTATATCTAGTTCTATTTTTGTCAATCTAGATGACAATGTTTGAGGATCTATGGAGGTGTTTGAAGAGGTTCAACCCAGATAATGTATAAATGCATTACAACATAATAATTTGGATGGGTAGATGGAAAAGTGGAAGGATTAGGTCTCTAGTTAAATATAGAAGGATAATGGTGCATGTGCCAAGTGCATAGTGGAATTTTCGAAGAATAACCTAGAAGTTCTTGAATGGAAAATAGAAGTAGATGCATTCATGATAATCCATCGAATAAATAATGGAGAACTTAGTTTCCAAGAAACATCATTGTAACAAATGATATGAATAATTATCAGTCATCTGGGAATTCCTTTTGAATTCATTCCCCTCCTTCCCCCTATGGATTGAAGTTTATCTCAGAGACAGACTCTCAATGGTCACTCATTGGCGTTAGACAATGGAAAGGGCATGTGGAATCCTCATGTATCAAAATTGGAACATGGGAATGCAGAGGCCCACTTCGTTTCCAACCTTTAGAATAAGGAACACATGGATGAAGATGAAGTAGAGATATAGGAGCATATTCTTGAAGCACTCCTTTAGGGACCAAGTTTTAAGGATTTATTGCATGTTTCAAAATGTTTTGTGGAACTATTTTTTCTCACAAAACTTATGAAAACTTATGGACCGGGAAATCAAATTCTTGACAATTTCATGAATAATTTTTTTATAGAAATTGATATAAGATGCATTGATTTTAGGTTTATTTACTATTAAAACTTTTTTTTTTTTTTCTAAGTGTAGGCTTTAATGTTGGTTATCATATGATGAGAATAGGTGATAGCCTAGTAAGATCCATATTGTAATGGTTTGGGTGTTATAAGCAAACTAATGTTTACGTGGTGTTTTTTTGACATATTTGTATGATAAGAAATGGCAGGGTTTTGGGGTGAATATGGAAGATGGTTCTTCTCCATGGATATTGTTACACACCAAATTCCCACACTACTAAGTGTCGTGCTTATGTTTCACATTCTACTAAATGTCACACTTATGTATCACTTATGTATCACATTCTACTAAGTGTCGACTTGTCACAACACTAAGTTTCACACTTAGGTATCACATTCTCCTAATTGTAGCACCTAAATGTCACAAATTTATCATCATGTGGGAGTACTTGTCTTGTTTCCTAGACATGATTGATGAGAAAATTCAACATTTGGATGTCGAAATGTTACTCTTTACCTTGATATTTTGACCCTGCTTGAGTGTCATCGTTGCCCTGCCCATGTATAGGGATAGAAAAACCCTTGTCATCGCTCCTTGCTTAGTTATTAGGGAGTGATATCATCACCCTATGCTTAGTGTTATGGGAATGATGAAGAGGTTACAACTATGCCACCTTTTTCTAAGAGAAAGATGTGGGAATATTAAATTTGTTTGGGTCAAGGATTCAATCCATATCTCTTGGCTTCATTTGAGGCAAACTCAATATTCATTTGATAATCCAAATCCCAACTTATGGAGATAAATCCTGAACCATATTCCCAAAATATCCCAATGTTGTTATGCCTAAAACTCCTATATAATGGAGGTCATTCTTGGGTAAAAGGGGAGAGATACCATTAGAGAATCATACCTATAGTCTTGTGGGATTCAAGGGTTGGAAAGGAAATCTTGAAGGAACACTAGTGAAACGTCATCAGGGTTGTAAGTTTTTCCATGTTTTCCATAATATAACATGGCCTATTCCCCTCATGTTTATGATCAGTTCAACACATGCATGTATATATTTTCCTAATTAAAACATATATGAATCTAATTTTTCTTAACAAAACATTGTATAGGAAGTATTATCTCGTTTCTCGTAGGACTTGTTTCATACTGGAAGCTTGGACATAAAAAAAAATGAATCCATACTGAGAGTTGGAGCAATAAGGACAATCGATTGGAAAGAGGTAGGCTATATATATTCTTCTTCTTCTTCTCTTTTGATTGTGTTTATGGGAATACATAATAGATAGGGGAAAGTGGTACACCATTTTTTTCCTTTTGTCTTGGGTAAAAGGAACCCTGACCCAAGGGGGGTTTCACCTATCTATAGGGGAATCTTTTCCACAAAAAATATCATAAAGATAGATTATGATTATTATAGTATATTGTATACATAAGTGTAAAAAAATGTTGTATAATTATATTTACAATGTATTCCTTTTATTACATTAATAAAAATATACATTTGTTTCCAAGGAAAATAAAATGATTGAAAGTAAAAAAAAAATTCAAAGTCATTAATCTATTCCCCATTTCTAATTAATATGAATAATCCACATAAAACTCATTATTGAGTAATTTAATGTATTTTTTGGTATGAAATGCATATTTGTTTTATGCATTATATTAAAAATAGTTTAAATTCATTCATTTATTCCTCTACACACTTAGTTATCATCATAAGAAATTTTAAGTTTTTTTAGATGAGAAATGCATATTAAATTTCAAATTATCAAGTAATTTTAAGTTTTTTTCTAAGAAATAAATATTTATTTACATCTCTAGTTTTATTCCAAATATTACATATCACGTTTTGAAAATGATATTAATACCCAAATAAAAGTCATAAAATAACTTTGTTCCTTGATGGTTATATGATGAGAGGATTGAAGTCATAAAAAAATAATTTAAGAATATAAATTTACAAACAATTATATATTGGAAATTGAATGCTTTAGTTATGTACTAGAAAATCAAACACCTTAATGCAAAAAGGTCAGCCCAAAAGAAATAAAGGAAAAACAAATTGTGTATCCTACATTTTCTTTGACTCATATATCAAACACCTTTTTACATTCAAGGAGTAGTTCATGTATCTTGCATTGAATGTTACACGTATTTATTTTCTTGAGACCTATTGTTCCTTTATGTAGATAGGCTTCATCAAAACTAAAGATTTCATTCCATTATTTTTTTATTTTGAAGTCTTCTTGGAGTCAAATTGATAACACCATATAGTCCACTTGTGTTTACCCTTTTGAGTAACAACAACCATAAAAGGAACATGGTACCTAATCTTAAATCAAATAGACTTTTTATTTATTAGAAAATGATCACAAGTCTAGGTTGTAGGGATTTGGTTGTACGGTGGAGAGTAAATTCTCCAAGGCCAGCAAAACAAAACTAGGAACAATAATGAGAGCAAATCCATTAGTAATGTGAAGTGTTTGTTGGGAAATATCCTCTGACAAAGGAGTCAAGCAGTAGGAGAAGTTAAGAAGAGCACTTGGACTGGTCCCCAACACTCTTTCTTTGTGGGGCTATGTGAGTCAATGGGGCAATATTAGTAGTGGATAGTCCTCGAGATGACACCACTATATAAGTTTCTTTAGGTATAATAAATTTGTATTACGTCCCCTACCCATTTGCAGAAGCCCTCTCCCATGACCATTCCACCCAACCACCAAGTGCGAAGTGCTAACCCTAACTTATTTTCCTAGGTTACATTCCCAGGTGACTGCAGTGGTGGTACTGTTAGTAACTAAGACATACATACACCACATGATTTTGGATCTTTAGGAGGTTACTTGGTTGTGTCTGGTACTTGCACCTTTGGAAGTTCATTACAAAGTATTTGTGGGTAATTGTCTCTCGTTTCTTCATTGATGGCCTCATATTCTATATTCAGAAGATCCTTACTTCCTTTCTCTCTGTTACAAGAGAATTATTTTCTTTCTCTTATCTTAGAGGGACCAGGGATTATTTTAAGGATGGAAATTTATTTTAAAATGTAGAAACCTTGGCGAATCTTGCTAATCCTTCATATGCTAACTATAAAATGTTGGCGATATTTTTGTAAAAATATTCAAATTTCTAAGGATTTTATGTAGTTTGTATACAATTTTGGCTATTATTAAGGTAAAAGAACTTTATCCTATAGAATTTGGGCAAATCATTTTTAGAATAACAAATCTTTTTTTGGGAAAAACCATGGAAAATTAGCTCATGAGAGAAATTTAGCCTCTAAAATCATCCATGATAGGGACTTTGCTAGCATGTGCTCTCTGATTTAGTAGAACCTAGGTTGAGTTCATGTTTATGGAAACAGTTCTGGGGACTTCCAATCAAGGAACCCCTTTGCACGAGGATCCTCGTCCTTTTCCTTGTTTTGGAAATAGTGGTCCTCCTTACATTGCTACATTGAGTCTTCCCAGATTCACTATAGGGTTACCAATATGGCTGTTTTCCACTCTGATGATATAAAATTCTCCCGATGCCTCAAATGTAAGCCCTCCAACTCAATAACATCAACCTCATGTTGACCATTTTCCTTCTTTACCTATTTGTGTTATTCCCTTTATTCTTCCATGCTTGGTAAAATCTGTCTAGTAACCAAGAGGCTAAGAAGGAAAAGGAGAAGCAAAATATGAAAAGGGGAAATTAACCAACCAGTGTTAATCATGTTGGGAGTGTTGATAATGTTGAGAAACCTAAGAACATAGGTCACAAACTGACGGAAACCGCACTCTCAGTAGTTGGTCACACCACCAGGACCTTCTTTTTCTCTCGGCCCCGAAGAGTCCAAGCTCTTCCACTCCTCTCGGGAGTTCTACCCACAGTCTTCTCGGCGATCACCCCTTCACGTATCGGGAGATCGGAACTCGCGGTATCGCGAGCCTCACAGTACTGTCCCTGGGGAAAACAAAACCCGGACCCCGACGGTCAAAGGTCAACCTCGGGGAATTCCTACTCGCGGCACGAACCTTGATCTATCCAACCCTCGAGTACCGAAACCCCGATGTCCCACGAGCGCTCCACCTGGACTCCACTCTGACTCCCGGGTCCCACGCTGCCACGTCACGTCGGGACTTCGCGACTCGCGGGTCCGCGACTTCAAGTCTCCTGCCACTGGAAACCCCGAAGGCCGAAACTCTGATATTCCGGATTCGTGCCACCTGTC